>KK119326.1:106112-128621 GCA_000611955.2 Stegodyphus mimosarum | reverse complement strand
AAAAAAACCTATTTACAAAAAAACAATATTACATGGTTGATATGATTGTTAATACATTGTATGTCTCCTAGACAATGCAATACAGTCCGTACAACGCTAGGCATGCTGAGTATCAAATTATCGATCTGATCTTGGGGGATATTACACCACTCAAAAAGCAATGCTCTCCGAAGTTCCAGTAGACATGTAGGAGGAGGTTGACGGGCTGCAACTCGTCGGCCAAACATGTCCCACACGTGCTCTACTGGATTCAAGTCTGGTGAGAATACTGCCCAGTCCATACGGGTGATATCCTCCGATTGAAGGCATTCCCTTACGATGTTTGCACGGTAAGGATGGGCGTTGTCATCCATAAACACAAATTGTGCGCCCATGGCGCCCCAAAACAAACGTACATGTTGTTCCAGAATGGCGCCTTGATAGATTTGGCTTGTCATGGTTTCAATTTGAACATGCAGGTCAGTTCTGGAACCCAGAATAATTCCACCCCAAACGAGCACTCCTGCATTACCGTAACGGTGTCGTTCAATTATGTTTTCTTGGTGGTAACAGGTATCTGGAGCTCTCCATACGAAAGTCCGGCGAGAATAAGATTGCAAGCTAAACCTGGACTCGTCGGGAAACATCACACAAGCCCACTGTTGCGGTGTCCACAATGCATGCTCTCTACTCCAGGCTAACCGCAGGCGACAGTGAGTTGCAGTAAGTGGAACGCATCTGACAGGTCTACGAGCATATAGACCAATCTGCCCTAAGCGTCTGTACACAGTCTGCCTTGAAATTGTCGCACCAGTGGCTGAAGAGAGCCGACGAGACAGATCTGAGGCTGAGCTCCCCTGTTTCTTTTGGCAGTAACTGCCAAGTACCGGTCCTCATTCGGCTTTGAAACTCTGGGGCGACCTGTGCTGTAACGTCTACTCACATTACCATCATCTTGGAATCGTTGCCAAAGACTGGAGATGACACTCTGGGCAATTCGAAGTTCGTCTGATACTTCCAGTTTATTCCAGACGGCTGATAATTCTACCACGTAAAAAATCATCCAAATGTGTCCTTTGTGTCAGAACTATTCGGTTATTGCACTGAAATGCTTATAAAGCGCCTGCGAACAATTTTACTTCTTTGCCTGTATTCCTTATATATCACTCTCTTACACTCTCGTAATTGTGATGTACAATCGGCGTCATCTGGTTACTTCCTGAAATTTGCATATGATTTTTGAAGATGTGTGTAGTGATTTTACAGGTCATATTTATTTTAGAGTTCGATTTCCGCGTGACTCCGAATTATCCTTAATTTATGGACATGAGTGTAGATATAATAATTTAAGAAAACTACTTACAAAATGAAAAACATTCAAGCTTTTAAAAACAAACCTTTTTTCATGATACAGGATTTAAAAGTGAAAATATATGGAAGCATTTTTATTTTTATAATACTATCAACAAAAAGGTACTTACCTACTTCCCTCATTACTCTTAAGCCTTCCTGATAATTAGGGCCAGCTCTTCTAACAAATATCGAAACATTATGATCTACTAATTTTGTCTGAAATTCCAATAATGCCTTTACTATACCCTAAAATGAACACACTATTATAAATTTGGATATCTCTGAATAAGTACATAGAGAGAATGATAAATGGTGATGCATCTGTAATAGCCAATGTTCTCATATGTGAAATTTAATGCTGTTTTATTTTGCACGGTTCAATATCACAGTGGTCCAAATTAATGACTTTACTTTGACTAAGAGACACAACAAATGATACCAGCTACATGCCATGATACTACCATGAGCATCTTTTTGAGAATAGAGAGGCTTTGAGATACGACCTGGATTTTGTATAAATCAAATCATCCAACAAATCTGACTATTGTCATGGCAGATCCTTTTCGATGATTTGATGCAAAACTTTTTCCTATTACTTTCAGTTTAAGGGAGGATGTCATATCAGGTGGTAATTTTTATAATTTGTCTCAGAATACAGTTTGAGAAAGACTGATGCATCTTTCTTGCCTAAATGAAAGCCAGCATGTCAACACTGAATGATACATTTACTAGTTAATATATATACCAAATGCTTAACATTACTTGCTGAAAATGACTTAGTTTGCCTTTAAGAGACAGAGAAAAACCACTTTCAGCAGTGTAATCCATGGTTACCTTGATGGCTCATTGGAAAACATGTAATTCTCGGACAAAGGGCCAATCATATAATCTCTTACACATATGATGTCATCTAAGTGATATCAATGGCTATTTTCCATGCGTCATCAGAGGTCATTTCCAAAATTACTTGAAATTGGCTGTTCAAATGCACAAACCCAGTACATACCTATATAGTTATAGCATAAAAAATACATATAATACTTGAAACCTACACAACACCAGTTACTTTTTTATTACTAAAACTGTTTATAACAATTAAAATTATAAAATAATTGGCATGCTACAATACACATTTTATACAGATGTTTTGCTGTAACATCACATTAATTACAGTGGGATGTGGTAAAATTTCATTCTCCCCAAGTGGCATGGTTTCAGGAAGCATTAATAGATCTTCGAGACCTTTATCTAATCATGAAACTTTTCCCCCTTAGTATACATTAGGTTTATAATTTATTTCATTTTCTTACTTTCTTAATTGATGTAAATATCAGTTTAAAGGATAAAAGTTTATGATAACAGATTAGAATAAATAATTATAGAAATTTAGCCAATAGAAGCTGTTTAAATAGCATTATTCATGAGCAGATTCAAAGTACTCTGGCATTTAGAAGGTTAAATAAAGCTCTACCACAAAGCAATCAGTAGATAGTAAATCTAAAAGATATAAAAATATATAAATAAAACTGCAAGAAAGATAAAACTACTACAGATTATAAAAGATAAAACTACTACAAAGTGATTTATGACTAGGCAATAAAACACAGATTAAGCTTTTGGATGAATCGGGTCCTCCAGAGTTCAATAAATTAAAATGAATAAATTCCAAGATATATATGCTTGATACAGATTAGGTTATTTGAAAATGGCAAAGCACATAAGGGATATCTGCCTAAGGGAAGGGATGACTTTCTAAATGAACGTGACTCACATTCACATGAGAAAAACCAAGAAAATCAATCCTGCAACCAGGCCTTTTGCTTGGGTCAGACTACTAACAGGTACCATTGACTGGTCTTAACCATTCGACATTTGGTAGGGACCTCATATTTAATATCAAATTTGAACATTTCAAAAAAACAAATTAATTTGACATAAAATATTCCGGTAATGTTTACTCAATAATGTTATCTTAAAACTCCTTAATATATTCGACAGCAATCCTATTAATTCAGCTGCACGTCTTTAATGAAACAACAAAGCTTAACAGAACAAAATGCACACAAAATTATTTCACCTTGCACACCAATCAAATTTTAAGGAAAAAGAGAATTGTACAGAAAGCTATATTCATTAAAAATGGGGGGGGGGAAATTGAAGAGCTGTATAAAATGATTTAATAACTCTAAAGGTATCCTAAAAATAAGCACTCACTTTACTTATTAAAGGGCAAATCCACTTGTGCAGATTATGGAGTGCAGATTTATAATATTTAATTATTATTTTTTTTATTTATTAATGCTATTTTTTTTACCATTACTATCATTATTATTATTATTATTACGTAGAAGAAGATAATTACAGCAAAGCTGGTGAGTTCTTAACAGAAAAAAAAAAAAAAAATCCCAGTGAATGCCTAGTTATGTTCACCTCAGAAAAGTGTTTTGAAACTCTATTGGAAAAAGGAATGTGTTTATCAAAGAACTGCATTTTTATTACTATGTAATTCCAATATCCCTATCTATACACATGCTACTTGGCAAAAAGCCCCTAAATTTCTGCCTAATGTAACAAAATCCATTTTCAATACACTACATATGCTTGATTTCCTTTCTATAAGTAGACTTCTTAAGGTTGCCTTTATGAGTGTACTTAAAGAAAAGTCACTACACAGATAACTACTTTAAATGCTATGCATGAATGCAACACAATGACAAAAATATTCAGAAAGTAAATCGAGGTACAGAATTAAGTACTTAATATAACTGACAAAAATGCTGATTAGCAGATTATTTAGCCTAAAACATGATGACAAAGTCCAGACACAATTAGAAATAACAGTTACGAGTAACAAGACATGTTACATTCTTTTTCACTCTGGTATTTTCCAGATATGTTACAGGCCAAATGAAGATTATTTGACAGACTCTTTCAGCCCAGACGTTAAACCTGGCATTAGAAATGCCCCGTTTGGTCATTCTATCACCTTACAGACTGATATGAACGCCACTCTAGGAAATAATGCATTTCAATGAAATAATTATATTTAGTCAGTGCCTCAAGCATGGGCATATCATTTTACTCAGATGACTTTAAGTGACGTAGAACATTATACTTAGATATGAGTTAAGATTATGTTAATGGAAGAGTCAACGACCACAAATGCTCTGTACCTTAAGTTTAATGTTACAGATGCCCAGTACGCTGACCTTAAAATATAAAATTCAGTGTTAGAATGAACACCTCCAAGTTTGACATTGTTTAATGTAGAAAACAGAACATGCCTGCAACTACAAATACCCTTATGCCACAAAGACCCCATACACTTACAAATTTGCAAGCCTTCTCCGAGGTTCGAATCTAGGCCTAATGATGGCAACCAGTTGGTTGATTTTCAAATGATTTATTTTATTACTTTAAAGCATTGAAAATCTTAATTTTCAGTAGAAACATGACATACGTTTACTTGTGCTCTTATAGGCAGATGATGACACTTAAATAAATTTAACATTGTCCAAACGGTCATATAATTTGTATAATTTTTGGATGAAATATTATATTACACTTACATTATCGAACCCTTAATAGAAACTTGAAGTAAAAAAAAAAAAATAATGACACTTTAATACTTTTAACTTCAGACTTTTGTTAACAGCAATATTAGAAACTTACTTTAAATGTAGCAGCAACATTTGTGAAATTTGCTATGCCCCCTCCAATAAGTAAAATTTTACCTGAAAAAAAAAAAAAGAAATATATATACACATATATAATTAATAAAAAGACCTCCAAACTACAAAATATAATTCCTCAGTCCTTAGAGATAAAATATTCAGGAATTATGCCTTTCAGATGGTTGTTTATATAAAAATCTTATTTTCATGAAGAATTCTTTGAATACAGTTTTTGCAATTTCATAAACATTACTCAAGATGGATTTTTTTAAATCAAAAATACTTTCTAATGAAATGGTGGAAAATATGAAAAATTAACAATATTAAATAATCACTATAAATACAAATATAGACTCTACATCAAAACAATGTTTCAAATAAAACATACCATCTGGATGCCTTTCTTGAGTCATTAAGCTCAGAATAGTTTTGGCATATTCATATGTCTGCATTTCCGTGGGAGCTCCAGAATACTCTCCATAATTAGCCAATTCAGAAGCTCCACCCAATTCACATATTGTATCACTTCAGAAAAATTAAGCTCATATTAATTTAAAAGTTAGATTATGGCTAGAAAAATAAAATTTTATACATTACTTACAATTCTCATACATTAAATTAACAGAAAAATACAGTTTTAGGTAACAATTTACATGTAATATTCTTATTACAGGTTGTGTTTTGGCCTACAGCTATACACTGCTTGTGATGAGTTAATATAATTTCACCTAATGCATAAAAGTTAGATGTCTAAGGTTTTTGATCAAGCACATAAATACCAAATGGTTAACCGACTTAACATTTTGTACATAAATAGAAAATGATTGTATCAAAGCATAACATTAAGCATCCTGAATTTCTGTGGTAAAAAAAAAAAAAGGCAAAACTATTTTAAACATCAATGAATCAGCAAGAGCAAATGTTACACTTATTTGGAAAAGTATCTATTTCTCATTTATCGTGGTACACCATAATGAAAGCCCGAAATTAAATGTTTCAGTAGAATGAAATAGCAATAAGAGAATGAATTTTAAAGATATTCTGATTTTAATTGTAACTTTACAATGTGATATCTTCACATGGATTTATATGCAGCAGCTTTTACATTACTCGGCTTTGAAGCAAGCCTTATTTTAAATTCAGTTAATTCTTTATAATATGCTAAGTAGAACTACATGATACAGCTAGCAGATGCTATATTTATTATGTGAAAAAGACAACTTTTATTTATTATATGGCAGTAATATTCTTAAAATGTAAAGATCAACTACTGCAATAAACATATGGTAAATACTACACATTAACACTTTTTAAAAGAATTACTCACAAACTATATAATATTGCCAAAAAAAAAGAATTATTTAATCAAAGAAAATATAGCTAACTAGAATAAAATTTTAATTGTATAAATTATCACTAACACAATACAATATATTAATATTTTACAAATAGTATAAATCATAATAATTCATCACAATATAACCAATATTTTATGCTCTTATTTTTTTATGCATTTTCAGAACTATCCTTTATTACGACTTCACTTGAAACTGATACGTCAATGAGAGTCTACAGTCTTAAAATAATGAAACTAATGTCTAGTCGGTTCTTAACTTTAGAGAAAAAAATTGATTTTATAAATTGCAATATGCATATATCATAATGTATTTGCAGTTGTTACATTACAAACAATTTATATTTTACAAAAGCAACAGATTAAACTGTACCCATGTACCATATTATTAAAGTTTTTCCATTTATATTATTCATCAGATGTATTTCTTGTTAGACCATCAACAGACAGATGGATCACAGGATTTCTCTTTGCAGAGAATGCAGTTTTAAAGACATGCAAAAATTTTATTTTTGAAAAATCTTTCACCACTATCTCTTTGCAATTTCCAGCCTTAGTATTTATGAGCAATTTTATACAGTATCACCAAGAATGTTACCCAAGATGCATAACAAGGAAGCAACTAGATTACATGTACGAGAAAAGGAAGGTTCCATCCCAATTTTGATGGAAAATGCTGCTGGGGATGGAATGAATGAAACTCATGTTCAATTTTCTAGTTTATGAAGATTTTCAAAACTCATTTCATACAAATTTTTGAATGTTTGAACCAATCAATTCCTTTTATCTTTACAATTTGCTGATGGCTGTGACACAGGAAGAATATCTCAAGTGGGTTTAAATTTATTTGATTATGGCAAAGCCTCAAGGGATATCTGCCTAAGCAGAGGGATACCTTCGTGGAGGAAGGGAAATTGGCTCATATACACATGGGGAAACCACAAAACCACCCATACAGCTAGCCTGTTGCAGGATTTGAACCTCGAACCAAACTACCGGTGTTCAGTACCTTTACCGTTCAGCCTATCTCATGCAGACTTAGCCTGGAAGAAGATCTGATGTTAAGTTACTGCTTGTGCTTTTTCCTTTAAAATTAATTCCTTTTTACTACTGAAGTCTAATAAAAACAATCTGCAACATAATTTCTAATCCCCCCCCACCGCACATATGGTGAAATGCACCATCTTTTATTTAATCCACTTTTAGGCTGAACTGGAAAATGTTCTTAGCAGAAATGTAGCAAATATAGCTTATCTTGTACAACTTTAGCTTTCACATACACAGCTTTTCAAACTAAGATATTTTACTTAATACAATTTGTACTGACAACCAATACGCAGACCACCATATAGTTTAGTGTGAACATATTTGAGATCCCAAGGTCTTAAATGTATAAACATTAAACAGCATTTAAATTTAATAAAAATTAGTTCCCCCCCCAAAAAAAAAGGAGGGGGGAAGTTAATCAATATCAACATTTTTTTCATGCCACCCAATTATTTATAACAAATTTTAATTAACTTCCTTATTATCAGTGTCAAAACATATTACACCACTAAGCATAAAATAATATGAATTTAGTACACTATAACAGATGACACTATGAACACAAAATGTTCAGTAATTTTAATCATTTAAGGTATTTAAAAGCATACTAAATAAATATTTTTGAAATTATTACCTGTATATTACAGAAGCACCACCACCTGCTACCATGGTCCAAATACGACCTTTTTTATTTAAAATGGTAAGCTTTAACGACGCTCCACTTTTAGCATCCAGATCTGCAATATATGCTTCCTAAGGAGATAAAAATACCTATCTTTATTATCTTCCTTTCAAATTTTAAAACATAATTTAAAATTATTCAAATACAATGCATCTATAAAGTCTAGGTTTACTTACATAATTTGTAAAACACTGAAAACTTTGTTAATTCTTAATCTTCAGTACAAAATCTTTGTAAGTCTATACAGTGTTTTGCATGTTCATACAGCTACTTAATTCTTTAGAACTCGTCTCGAAATATTGTTTTCCAGTCTCCGACTGCAACTTTTTTGAAAGTTTTCATTTTAGAGAAGAGAATCTATTTTACAAATGCAAAATCTGGTGAATGAGAGGAGTGGTTAAGAATAATGAGACTTCTTTCACTAGAAATTGCTTAATAATAATAGCATTGTGTGATGGCACATTATTACACAGAAGAAATCAGCTAATTTGAATGATATTTTCCAAACTTAGCAATGCTCAATTCCTTTCAGTAATCTGTCCATTAAGTCTTCATAAAACATGATGCTGAGACACTCTCTCAGATTGAATGGTTGGTTGATTATTTAAATATGGCAAAGTGCACAAAGCATACCTCTCAGGTTATCTGCCTATAGGGAGATGCTTTTGTGGAAGACTTTCTAAGGAAGATTATCCTGTATTCATGTCGTGCATGGTGAAAACCAAGTAAACCGTTCATGCAGCCAGCCTGTTTGGCTTGGGTTTGAACTCTGGATGAGTTATTATTCAACAGTGTTTAACAGCTCAGCCACTAGCAAGGCCCATGTACTCCTTAGAGAGATATTTTGTGAATTATCACTTCCGAAAAGGTCATCGACATGAGCTTTACTGAGATTCCTCAAACCGAAATTCTGCCATGATAAACCTTCTCCGATCCAAGCAGATGACTGCCATTTTGTCTCAGGATCATAAGCAAAGCCTCAATGTTCCTCTCTAATCATAATTGGTTTGAAAAGATCAGTATTAATGCCTGCTATTTGAATCAGATCATGACATGGAAAAATATAATTTCCTTTTTGTTTGAAAGTCACAGTACAAAGGTCCAAACAAGAACAATTTTTTCGAGGTAATCCATGATAATTCTGTGAATAATATCTTTATGAAGTTCAGCTTATCAGTTAAATACAGTGACGATTTTTCAACAATAACTGTCATACTTCTAATATTCTCACACATTTCGAGACTGCAAAGAATGATAACTTCTAGATTCAACATCAGCGCCTTCATGTACACTGTACAAAAAGCAGGAAATGGGACAATTCTATATCTCCCATTCTACTGGGTCAATTGACAAAATTCAACTTGTGTTTATCATGTCTCAAAAGCATGACTCAGGATATGTATTAGATTTATATATAGCATTGTTCTATAGGTATTTTGACATGAAATTGGTCATTTTCTGAAATGACATGCCAATTTTTTTCCATATTTCGTTTCTACGACTCAAATTATGCCAAAGTGCCAAGTTTTGTAAAAATCCCACAAGTAGTTTTTAAAAAATTAGCTCTCAAAATTTTATCTCCTCAATGTTAATTGAATTTGGTATAAAGTTAAAAAAAAAAGATTAGTAACTAATTTGATTCTTCCCTTCACATTTTGAAATTTAGGCTCATTTTAAATAAAATTTGCCCAATTTTTTATGATTTATTTTTAAAATTTGTATTTTTGAATAATATTTCTAAATTTTTAGAAAAAAACTTTGAATTATAATCTATAAAAAATTTTATCGTCATCTTAAAGAAGATGTATATTTCTAAGCATATCTACAAAAAAATTAGGGTTTTTATTCAAAATTTTCTAAGATACATGTGAATTTACATTTTGGCATGTTTTGAAATTTGGTGTATTTTTTATAGGTGATAATAATGAAAATGTGGTTTATGTACTTTGTTAAAATTATCTGATAGAATGAACGATGGACTTCCTTTCCGCTTGTGCATCAATGAAAAAAAAGGAACGCAAGAAGGTTACCGTAAATTAAAAATTTCCCCAAGTAAATTTTTCTTGGCACAAAGTGAAAAAATTCAGCAAGATAATTTTTGAATTTTCCCATAAATTTCACATCAAATTTTACAAAATTTAATATTTAGGCATAATTTGAGTCGTAGAATCGAAATAAGGACAATATTGGCATGTCTTTCAGAAAAGTCAGATTTCATGTCAAAACACCTATATTAGAGCAATGCAATATATAAATCCAATATATATGCTACGTCACATTTTCAAGACCTGAAAAGCATGACTTGAATTATGTCACTCAGCCCAGTAGAATAGAACAGAGATATAGAACGCCCCCCTTTTTTGGTGCAGTGTACATCCAAGAATTGTCTACATCAATGAAAAATATAGGATCATGCTATTGTTTGACCCTGTATGCTTCACACAACAATTCATACATCTTTGTTGCCTTTTTTCCTTTACTTTGTTATTCGTTTTTTAACTTTTGTATCTATCACAGCCGATGTTAGTGGATCAAAGCTAACTGCATATACATAGGATGATATTTTACGAAAAACAAGTTGAGATGTCATAATAGTAAATGTTATCGATTATCATTTAGCAAGCAGAAATTCGTTAGATTGATTTGCAGAAATTTGTTGAAAATTAGTTCTAAGATTTTGCAGATGTACTGAGTATGCTCGAATAATTTTTTAAATTTAATTAGACTGCAAAATATACTGCAAATATTTGTACAAACGATGTCAAATCCCAAATTTTTTTATAGTTTTTACATAAATTGTTTAATTAAATTAATAGTTTTTACATAAATTGTTTAATTAAATTAATAGTTTTTACATAAATTGAGCAATGTAACAACATTTGTTTAAAAAAGCACTTAAATATCTTTAAAGTATTAAGCAAATCTTAAAATATCTAAATAGCCCTGAAAAAAAAGACTTTCTTAAACCAAATTTGGTAACCTCAAACAATTCTATTAATTAAGGTTTGTTGACTTCCTGTAAAATCATAACTAGTGAATTCTGAAACTGAGTCAGTCTTTAAGACTAGTGATTTCTCAATGCAGTTTGCATATTTTTTAATAGGTAATTAGAAAGGTCCTGAAATATTTATGAATTCTAAACTTCTAGCAAATTAAAATAATTGAACAAACACATGCCAATTTTGAAAATAAGTAAAATTCAACATTTAAAAAAGCCTCTCATAACAAAAACATGTACTAGTTTATCTCTAAATACACACTTAAAACTAACACCTGTCTGTATTCAGATTTCCTGTTTTTACAATTTAAGATAATTTATTCCTCAACATAGTTCCAAAGTTTAATGTTATTTTCGAGAAAAAAGAAAATAACACGTAACTGTATAAATTCTGAAAAGCAAACACTAAACCTTAACAGCTTCAATTTTTATCTCAAAAACAAAAATGCCTCAGATAAAAGCATTATACATAACGGCATTTAGGTCCCAAAAATTAAACAAACAAGTAATATTTTTCATAAATAGGTTGCTTACATAAAAAAATCCACCGAATTTACATAAGAATATATTTGAGCCCCATTAATGAATGCCAGAAGGCCAAAAATATGTAATTACAGTGATCACATATGCAAAGCCTAACACATATAGGAGCTAAACTTAAAGTATGAAAAACCAGATGTTTTCACTAGGTTTTCATGCTGTGTGGCAGTGTAATTTGAAAAGAACTCAAAATTGATTAAAATTTGCTTTATAATGCAAGATTCACTTTATTCAAAAATTTATATTATGATTCTAATGCAAAATATATTCTAACTTTTATGCTGTTTAGCTAATTTTGTAATTTTCTTATGCTTTTATACTGAGAAATTTCTAAGTAGGGAAGGAAAGCTTCAATTTATCAAAGTACAGAATGTCCATAATTAAACCTGAAATTTACGAGCAGTCTGTAGCAAAAACTATGAAGCAGAATTGCATGAAAATTGGCTAATGGCATAATAAAATGATGGGGATAAATTCCTTTACACTCTTCACAAACAGTTTGGTGCGGCTTTACTGCAACTTTCACCGTGGGTCCATTTTTTTCGAAGAGCACAGCGCCGCAGGGCCCGTGACATGCACCGTCACCGGTCAACGATATGCTTCATTATTAGAGCAATCCGTTATTCTGGTTCTTCAGGCAAAGCGGTGTGATACAACCACAGTGTTTATGCAGGATGGTGCTCCTCCACCCATCGCCCATTGTGCGAAACAAGTGCTCCGTCACTATTTCGGTAACAACAGAATCATCAGCCAGCAATTTCCTATAGCTTGGCCTCCCCGACCCCCCCCCCCCAACTTGAATTCTTGTGACTTTTGGCTGTGGGGATACCTCCACGCCATGGTCTCCTGTATCCCATCACATCTCCATCCGACCTTAAAGAAAGCATACAACGCCATGTGCATAATATTCCCCAGTTCATGCTGCTTTCAACAGTCGCACATGGGATTTTATGCTTCCAGATGGTAGCAGGCAATAGTGGACATCATATCAAGCATGTTTTGTAAACTTTTGTAGATTATTTATATGTTCTGAATAATGCTATGATATGCCACGAAGGGGTGGTTTTTGAAACTCGTTTTTCTTTCCCTCGATAAAATTCCTATCATTTCATTCTGCCATTACCCAATTTTCATGCAATTCCACTGTATAGTATTTGTTACAGACTGCTCACAAATTTCAAGTTTAATTATGGACACCCTGTACTTTTAAACACTGTAAAATCAAAAGTAATACTTAATGTATATATACTACTATTAAGTAATGTACCACATATTTGTAAAATATTTTTTTCTTTCCTTACTGCGCGTCTTCTAGGTAATTGGAAGCACATCTGGCTAACAATCAGGAGGTGCAGAATTTGAATCCCAGAGAAAGGCATTGCATATTTTTTACCTCTCCTGCCTCTAAGAACTCACAAAATCACTCTGCAGTGGTAAAAACTAAAATGCAATGGGCAATTATTTGTGATATCAGGATTTGGCACTTGGGTTTAAGAGGATTGGAAGAGTTGGCAGCTATGCACTTGCATCATTTCAAATAACAGTGAAAAAATAAAATTGTTCAATAAATTACTAACCATTAAAAAGTTAAAATATAAAGATATGCTTATTATTGAAAAATCCAATATTCTGACTCTGCTAAGGCTTTCTTATCTACATGTCTTTTTTAAAACAAATTATCTAAATGCATTTGAATATCTTACACACAACACTTCTTATAACTAAACTTGCAATAAAAATATAAAAAAGAGTTAAGCAAATATTTTTGACAAAGCACATGAGGGCTATTTATGTAAAAAGGAATAAAGATAGTTTTCTAAAGGCAGATATAGGGGTTGGACAAAAATATGAAAACACCTCGTAAAATATGCATGCTTGAATTGAAATGTTTATTCTTGAAAAAACTGTTGGTGATGCTGATGTACTTGCTCACTACCAATGCCACCTGTATATTAATTATGCTTAATATGTTACAAATGTCATTCGTTATCGAGACAGTGTTCTGTGCAGTTGTGAGTGTATCATGTTAGAGCTAAATGAATTCAATTCAAACATGAGTCAATTGTTGGGGTTGGTATGGTGAGTATTTCCGTAACCAAGATAATTGAAATGTCTGGTGTTCCAAGAGGCAAAGTATCTAAGCCTCAACTTATACAGGGAAACTGGAAAAACCGTATCCACTAAATCACATCGCAAACGAAAATGTGATCAAGATAAGTAATTCAAGATACATTTCAATTTAAGACTAATCACATTTCTGAATGTCAAATAAAATGATTAATTTTTTTATTATCCCACACATAAGCACATTTGCCCTACTATAGTGATCATACAGACTCAGAACAAATGACATCAATCCCATATAGCTTAATTATGAAGATTCCTTTCATACCTATTCGTTTTATATTGTTTAGATCTGTTGAATTGCCACATCTAAATAGAGTTCAAAAATTTTTAAAAATCAGCTCCCATCTCAATTAGCAATTTCAACTTTTAAAGAAATTAAGAACCATTTATATTTTAATTTACAGCAAGAACTATTTAGAATAATGACAACTTGAATCTTCATAGAAAGATATTCAACGGGAGTTTGTGATATCTACTAAAAGAATTATGAATAGAAAATCTTTATTAATAGAAAATTACATCATTGCAAGATTAAAAGATAAGTTACCTGATATTTAACATAAATTGATCTGCACCTAGTGTTAAAAATCAGTTGCAAATATTCAAATAACATACCTCTGGATAGGCATCTCGACCAAAAGCAGGAGGAAATTCAAATTCTCCCCATTTTTGCTTGCACAGAAAATCTGCTGTAGCATCTAATTTTGCAGCCAAGTCAAGTATATAAGCCTTTCCTTCAGTTAACACTGAAAGTACATTTAGAAAATACTCTAAGTTTACATAGTTAATGAAACACTTCTGAGTGAATTAACTATTACTAATATTACTAAGCTGTAATAAACTGCAAAAAAAGTCTCAGAAAAATTTCAATCCACTTAAAACTTTTACAGTGTATCATAAAATATGTTAAATTAATAGTTTATTTAGAGAAATGTATGTAATAGAAAATATTAGTGTTAGGTAATTTGATTAAAATTAAATATGTATATTGGGAGGTCTATTAAATATGTAAATAAATTTAAGCAATAAATATAAAAACAGTACACAAATACACAATCTAAACATAATACCTTCTTAAAATTCAGCAGAAATAAACACGTGAAGCTTTGCTTTTTCTACTGATATTTTTTAAACTCTTGCACAAAACTTACTAATTACATAACTATTTCGTACATATAAAATACTCAGCAAAAAACTGATTAAAATTTGTTCATTTGTACAAAAATACAACATGAAATAAATCAATGTAGTATTAAAAAGTTTGAGAAATGAAGTGTCTCACCTAAAGGATTTATTTCTAAATATGTGAAGTACAAATCTACATATACATCATACAGAGAGCATATGAAAGCTGCAACATAACTGAAAGAAAAATTGCACATTACACTTGAAAATAATTTACCAAGCAAAATAGCTAGCATTAAAACATAAGATATAAATTTAAGTGACAAAATTATAAAAACAAGAATTACAGAATACCATAAATATTTTTGGCTTTACTACAATTAAAAGCTAGGAAACGGATTTTAAGATTTTGAAGAAACACTTATTCCAAGAAAGAATACAATTTCAATCAGAGATCAATAAAAGATTAAATACACTAAAGAATAATATAAACAGTGTTAAAATCATAGTTTGCAATTAGACCAGTTGGATCATTTTAACAAAACATTTTGATGCTATGAGATACTGCAACAGCACGTCAATTACAAAAAATCACAGATTCCTGCAATACATTTTCACCACAGATATAATCTGAATTTGTATCAAGTACATAAAGTTTTTTCAGCATTAAATATCAATTTTTATGTTTTTAATTAATTACTGATATTTTCTGTATTACTAGAATTTTAAATGTTTTTTATGAAATATTCAACAGCTTTAAAGTCTCCTTCCAGACATTCATTACTTAACAGAATGCCTTAAACTTGCACAATGAGTACAAATTGTATTGCAGTTCATTACAAAAATTGTGAAACTATACCAAGTTTACTGAAATATAAAAGACAGGGATTCAAATGAAATAGGACTTTTGACACCTGAGCATACGTGAAGGTCACAGTATACAGTGTTTATCCATGCATGCAAATAATATTTCAACAAATTGGCTATCTAAGCTAGTCATTGGAATTCAATTTCCTATTGCTACAAATGAAATTTCTTGTGAATAAAAACAAAATCAAGTGAAATTTAGAGAAGACAAAGTACAGTACAGCGATGAAAATTTTAAACTAAAGCATCTAAATACTGCTAATGGATTAGACATCAGTACAAGAACTTGAATTAAGTGCTTGGAATGCACTACAGTTATTCCCAAGCATACTGAATGCTACACCCAATTCTTAAAAATCAATATATAATGTGTTATCAAGTTTGAAAAAAGTAACTTTTTGAGAACCACGAATACTTTCACAAGCACCTACAGTTCAAGAAGATGAATAGTTTGCCTTTAACATGGAAACACAGGGGGAAATTTACAATGCATTACATGAACATACCGAACATTTATATAGAAAACCAGTGTTTCCTCAACACACTGAGATTTGTCACAAAACAATACATGTATCATTTCCTCCCAGAACTGAAATGTGTAGCAGTAGAAGTATTTGGATAACCTATATCCCAAAAAGTTCTCAGCCAGTGTGCTCCACAAACAGATTCATGGACTATACGTTTTGGAACAAAAGCGGCATCACTATATGAATTTTCTACATTTATATTACTGGCAACAGTGGACAACCCTTGTGCATCCTTCCGAATTCAGTTAAATACCAGTAACAGGATTACTACCATCTGTTTTTCAAAGATGGATATAATGGTCACACTATTTAAAAAAAAGAAAGCCAAATTGATCACTAGATGAATTCTGGTTCATCAAAATAATACATGATCGGCATTTATTACCAAATATCCCTTATAGCCCGATCTCGCAGCCAAGCAATTTTTACTTATTTATTTTAAACTGGGAAGTTTGGAAAAGTTTCAATTAAAAGGATAAGTAATCCAAATGCATTTCCACCCCCTTTTAGCTGCCACTATAAAGGGAAACTACTACTATTTCAAAATCTTTCCTTTAAGAGAAGCCTTTGCTAATTTTCAGATAAGAATACAAAGGAATGTTTTCTCGTTTTTGCTGTCGATACTGAGATTTCATAGCTAAAGTAATTGTTGAATGGTAGAATATTAACTTTTAACACTGTGTTATAATGAAAATACACCTTAGCAGCAAATACCTCCTAGGCACATCTAAAATTAGTACATAGTCTAATCAGTTTTTGTTTTCAAACTAAATTTAGAATTACATGGACTGATTAACAGCTTTAATTTTACTTAATTACTGATTAACCAGTTTTAATTTTACACTCGAAAATGATAGTTAACCTTTGTGATATTAGTTTCATTTCCCCTTTTCATTAGTATTCTTATTAAGGATTTTTTTATATATTTATTTTTCATCCATTACATCCTAAGTATTTCATCTTTCAATTACTTTACTGTTCATTGCTCTTTTTTGCATTTTTGTGGTAAAAGGCTTCACCCCCCTCTAGTTTTTTAAAATATTCTATAGAATAAAAAAAGATTTTATTGATTATATTTTCATTGTATTGCATTGTATTTTGCATGTTTCAAACGTCAATATTAAGTACAAAAATTACAATGAAAAAGGGGAAATATAAAGAAAAAATACATTTTTGATGACACTGAAAATTTTGGTGAAATTAATAGTAATATCAAAATTTCAAGCGGATTTATTAAGCGTTTGTGTTGCATATGTATATACCATATGCATATCAGTACGGTTAGATTACTCATGTAGAATTCTAGAAAGAAAATTAATCATGCAAAACACAACTGAAAGTTTTTGCCGAATGAACGTTTTTGCACAATGAAACGCCATAGTTGTGAGGCACAAAGGTCATCGGACAAGTGGCAGGGGAAGGCTTATCGGACAATATCTATCTCAGTACAATATCAACATCGGACAATATCTATTCAGGGTACTATCTCAGTACCCTGAATAATGGGAAAGGGTACGAATTTCTCTGGCTAAGATGGGTGACTGAATTATAGGCCAGAGTTGCAGGGTTTCAAAAAGACTGCCCTAGCAGTCTTTTTGAAACCCTGCAACTCTGGCCTATAATTCAGTCACCCATCTTCTAAGTGTTAAAAGAGTTCTTCATAAAACTGCATTTCAGAAGTGACAAGAAAATTAAATAAGCAGTAAAATTCATGACAATAGTATATTCAGAATCTTCTTACAACAATTTCCAAATGCAACAATGGGATAATTATGTCAAGATATGTCATTTAAATCAAAGTTAAAAAGTCCTCTAAATCAATTTACATATGTAATGTTATACTGAAACATCAAAAGTCCTTTATTCAAAGTCCTCTTGTAGATACATATGCATCATTTGTAAAAAAAACTTCAGAAAATTTATGATTAATGAGAACAGGTACATTATTTTTTTAATTTCAATAAATTTAAAAAATGGAATTTTAAAATAGAAAACCTGTTACAGGTTTCAAAGAATAAATAAACGGGTCTATGAAGTTTAAAAAAAAAAAGTAAGAATTTCAATCATGTTTTCATGTTTCACTGAAAAAGCAACACTTGCCATCGTCTGTTAAATGAAAATATAACGCATTCTATCATTACTTCTCACAATAACATTAATTAAATCCATTTTTTAAAACAGCATTATCTGATTAAAATACTTTTAATAAAGTATGATACAAGCATCAATAGTCACACAACTTTCATTACAGTCTTTTCTTACTTCAGAATTACCACATAGAAAGTTTTGTTGCATTACACAGAACTGTTACAGGTTTAATCTTTTGCAAAAGCTAAAATTAAAATCTTCGATCAGAATGTTTGATTTTAAGCTAAAAAACTTCATTAAGAACTTGAGGATCTTCCAATAGATAAGTTGTAAAAAAAATTACCGCAACTCATTGTCAATATGTAGTAACTTGAGGCGAGTGAAACAAAATATAAATTGGAATTGGCAACAGATGAGAATGCACTACTTTATTTCAACATTTCTACTTATAATTAAAAAGTGAAAAACGAAACTTCCACTTCAATTTATCATAATTTAGAACTTGGATATAAGAAATATATGCATAGGAAAGACGAGCACATACTCTTGTTTCTCAGCAGGTAAATTTCTTACTAACTTCAACTTTACATCATCGAAAGAGGGTTTTGTGTCAACAGGAATATCCAGTTTTAGAGCCTATGTAAAAGACATTGCTTTATAATAAATATTAATAAATTAAATGCAGATAGGTAAGAGAAAGAAAATAATTGTTAAAACATAAATATCAACAATTTATATTTAAAACACAGTTAAATTCAATAACATGCATAAGCAAATTTTAAAACTTCAAAAAAGGAAAATTAAGTATAAAATATAAGTATGTAATTATGAACAATTTATATTTTTCCTTTTTATAAAAATTCCCAGATTTCCTCTAAAAAATTTCATGTCTCCAAAATTTAAAAAAATATTTACTTCAAATTACTGAAATTTTTACTTAAACAGCCAAACCTTGTTACAGTATCAAATGATATGTCACTGAAAAATAGGTCACTCTGCATATCACATCACTTTTTAAATAACCCAAAATATGTAATGTAACTAACATTACATATCGGGATATTTAAATAGTGGTGTGATATTCAGAGTGTAATAGTAATACTGTACACTTCCAAGTCTCCAAGCAACCAACAGCTACTCGAAAGCAAAGTAAAAATTATATGCAGTAAATAAAACATTTCTCCCCTTTCTAGATTAAATTTTGTATTTAATAAACATACCTTAACATCTCAATTTAAATTTCATAACTTTGCTTTTAGAAATCACAGCTTAATATACCCTATAATAGTCAACCACAAGAGTGACATATCAAAGTTTAACTATGTTAGTTATGGAATAAATTTTAATATCTATAATTATAAAAGTTAAGGGTAAAAAAGCATGAATTCTAAAATTTGATTATTTTTAATTTATTTACTTTAAAAATAGTAAATGTATATTTATTTATGTAACATTAACAAATAAAATAATTACCTTAGCATCAACATCTCCAATATCGACACCACCCTCATGATGAAAAAGTATTGTGTCTGCATAGCGATGAGAATAAATGCATACATAAGCTTCTTCCTCCTATAAATAAAGACCAAAGAATTTTTCAGATAATTTTTGGACACAATTATAAATTCATATTAACTTCCTGAATGGTTGTGTTTCTGAAATCCACTCACGGAATGCTGTTTAGATAGCATTTATTAACTAGTTGAACAGTCGACTAGTCATTGTTTTTGTATCTTCAGATCATTTAGAATCTCTTCAAAATAATTAAGTAGTGAAGAAAATAGAGCCATAAGGTAATAAAAGCAGTAATAAATCTCACCACCAGATAAAAGCAACCATGCCTCTCAGCGACTTAAAATACAGATCTAGCTTGAAAGAACTAAAAGTATAAAATGACTAAACAAACATTTACATTTTGAAATTCATCAAATAATAAAACAAAACTAACAAGCACTAAAATGTTGCTCAAAGCATAGCAGTGTTCATGTTTACCTATACAACTGCTATAAATGATATCAGTTTAAATTTTAAAAATCCTTTAATAGCTACTAAAAGATTTCAGTAATTAATGTTCTATAGCTAACTAATCTGTGTGACTTATCTCACACACACTTTTCGTCTAAACTGATAGGTATGCCAGTTTAAGTGATAACATTCTAAATATATTTTTAGGCATAAAATATGTCATAAAACTGAGAAGTGCTAGTATAAATACAAAAGAATCAATGTTTTCTCCATTTTTTCCTTTTAGCCAAAGAGAACAGATCTAAGTGTTTGATATATTATAAAATTGTTTGGCAGATTTTCTTTGTTTTTTTTTTTCCTTTTTCAAAACAGAAGATGCTTAAAGTTGATTTTTAACACATTGACTGCCGTGCGGGTCACCAGGGGCCGGTACTCGACTTGGCTACAGCGCCGTGGATGCCACTAGTGACCAGCAACGTGACCAATAATAAAAATACATAATTAGAGTAAATATCAATTTTGATAAATTTTCAAATAATACCATTGCTACTATAATGGCTCCAATGTGTTAAGAGATTGATCAAAAGTTTTAAAAAGTCTATTTGGATCCTTGTGAATATATGTATGCAGACGTTTTCGTAGACAGCTGGACATGCAGGAAGAAAATGTCCAGCTTCATAAAAAATTAATGTAAAGCTCTATGCACACATAGTTTAGAAGGAAAATGAGCAAAAACAAAATCCTCAAATATCAGGAATAAATCAGGCTTGTGAATAATCAATTCAAACTTAGTCAATAAATTTGCAATTTTTTTCCCTTTGACTTAGATTTCATTAATCTAGTCAAACAACAAAAACCAGTGTTATATTTGCAAATTTTTACAGGACTAGTTTCGATGGTTTTACCGAACCATCATCCTCAGCAGTCAAAGCGTTCATTTGCACTTTGGTTTTAATTTGGTTGATCCAGCAATGAGTACTCACACCCAAAATGTGGAAGAAAGATTGTGAGGCTGTTAAATGGCAAAACAAAAAGCAAAGAGGTGTGGCTCGACACCATCTAGAGTCATATCTTTCGGAATTCATGTGGCGAAAATTCTGTATGAAAGATAAGCCTTTTGATGTCATTAAGAGCAGTCATGCAGATACAGCAGCCACAAAATGTATGCAAGTAGTTTAAACTTAGTGATAATCTTGGCACTCGTTTTGGTAACAGGAAGCATGACTCAAGTAGTACCTATTTTGCTAAACGTTGTCTTTATCGAATTTGCCATATATCCAAATAACAAACTTCTGGAAGACTCAAGTACATTTTTTGAATTTACTGTTGATAAAACGAGGCCCATAATACATCTTTATACCCTGCTCTAATTTTTTCATCATGAGGACATATTTCACATATAATGTATAGACTTAACAATCCAAAGCAAAATACTCTGAGAACTCGCAAATGCACTTATATGAAGCTTATGTCTTATCAAGAAATCATAATCGCGATTCATGTCAGGGTATTGAAAAATTACTGAAATGAATAATAGCTGACTTAACTTTATTGGCAGACTGTTAAGCAACAATACTATAATATGCAACTAGTTTCCAACTTATTTGTATGTACTCACGGAAAATCTAAATTACTGTAATTTATGCAATTATTTCTTTAGTAAAGACGATCTAGTTCTCACTTTTTGAAAGACTGTTTCTAGCAATTTCGAATATTCTTCTTGCACAACCAACCATACTTCCAGTTTCTTCACTAAATATTGAATAGAAAATTTTGCAAATAGTTTCTGAATTGCAAGCTATACAATAAATTGTTACATGGACTTTGATTTCCTGCATATGCAAACAAACATTCAAATGAGCACCAATTCATACCATTCCATTTTATACTGCTGTGATCACAGATCGTGTTTTTTTATACAAATATCCATGTTTTTTAGGGGTCAGATATGTTACAAAAGTATGCAAGTTGAAAGCATACATCTGTTTAGCAGAATCACCCAAGCACACTTGTATGAGCATCTAAGTGGACTGTGGGATTTTCTAAATCATCATGTTTCATATACACCAGCGCATGTCTACAGCAAATTTAACTATGTTATGACAAATAGTTTTAAGGACCAACAGTAAATGAAAACCTTGCGTATCACAGTATTCTAAAAAAAAAAAAAAAAAAAAAAAAAA
>KK119326.1:77168-106097 GCA_000611955.2 Stegodyphus mimosarum | reverse complement strand
AATATATAAAAAAAAAAAAAAAAAAAAAAAAAAAGGCATATACCTATCTGATGTTCTCAGATTATATGGTCATTTCACAGAATAATGTAATGTAATGTAACATGAAAATATAGAGAGACAAACTATGTCAGAAAAGTAAGAAGACAGGCAAGTCTAACACTGAGTAAATGGGTATCTCTAAGTTGACAACAGTTTTGGCAACTAATTTTTATTGCCAAATTTGGCAAGATATCACCAAAAGTTACTGAACTTGGCAACAATTTGTCCTAATCCCTGCATCCCCGTAATAGGTAATTGGATAAATGTAATTCATCACTACATCAGCTGTAACCATAATTCAGTCCTCATATTACCTTCCAGTAATTTCGAGAAGCAGAAAGTAATAGAAATATCTCAGCACCTGAGTGAAAACTATATAAGGCTGGTTAGAGCACCTGCTCTCAGTTGTTAGCTTTTAGTTCAGTGCAAGTTCCACATACTATCTTCAGCTTAGCACTTTGCATTGCATTGTGTTCAATGTTCTTAGTAGTTTTATGCATAACTACTAACTGTACTCTGTGATACTGTGAATACCTACATGTACTTCTGTATACAAGTATTTATGTAGAAAGTTCCAGAGCTCTGAAGTGTTTCTTTCAATAAAATAAATTTTATCCACCTATCATCGCATAACCTAGCTGTGTGCACTGAATCTGTTATGAACCCATTTGCATGTATATTGTATTTGATAGTACTTACACATTAACACAACCCCTTTGAAGCATATGGCAAATTTTACAGACAAAAAGGTAAAAGTTGTTTATCAGGTGCAAGTTGATGGCTTTTGCAACTTTTTTAAAAATTCCTAAACTACTGATATCCATTCCAAACCAACAAACATAAACAGCATTGTTGGCCCATTCCACAAGCACATTTCTTAAAATCAAGTTTATGGCAAAAACTGTCATGATTTTATTTCTAAAGACCATTAGAAACTGAAATACAACAAGAAGAACACATACAAATATGACAGCACTGTTTGACTGAAGGAATGTTAAACATGGTTGCCAGAGTTTGCCATATTTTGAAATATGATGACTTCTTAGGTGGTTGTGATAACACATAAGTATCAATTTGACTTTTACACTGTTGATAAAAGGAAATAGTTTATTTTTTCATATTACTACATTCCACCATTAACATAATAGTAAATTGAGATAAATAGATTAGAGATCTGTTATTCCTGTAAGTTGCAACTGGAAGCTCAATAAGAATGTAAGATGTACATATTTTTTATTCGGTAGGAAAAAAGCTTTGAACTTCAAGAAATGGCACATTAGTAATTTTAAAAACTTACCAATTGCCAATTAAGTCCTACTAATATATTATCCTCCTTTAATTGCCATATCATAACATTATCCTTATTTATATTGAACTTCAAATAAAATTTATCAGCTTCTCATGATTTGCCTTTTATAATATTAAACTCTCCTAAATGTGTTGCATTCTTCTCTTTTGGAAGGTCTACATATAGGCAATATAATGAAAAGTTTTCACTCACTTGCTTATGAGGTACAAATGGTTCAATAATGAAATTACGTAATCTTCCAGTAGCTCTTTCAACCTATAGTCAAAATTATAACAATTAATAAAAATAATCATATTTACACAATAAATTTAATTTTTAATTCAGTTTCCAAATATAATAATTAAACGATACACAAAAACTTTTTCAAAGTCTGGCAATATGAAAAAAAAATTTACATCAATTAACAAAACAGAATCAAAAATTTGCTAAGCTTTCATACCAAATCATGACTGCTGATAAACAGTTACATAATCGTTTATGGTTATCATAAGTTTATATTTCTATAATATTTCAGTATTATATTATATATATATATATATATATATTTATTTATATTTTCAGTAATGTGTATTACATATACACATTACTGAAATATACATTTTATTTCTTGTTTATTCTGATTTTAGTAATCTAAATTTCCCTTAAACTAGACAACCATCAAAACAATATTTACTGGTCTGGTTAACTGAATGTTAATACTAAAGACTAGTCATGTACGCCATGTTTAGTTGGAATGCAAAACCTGAACAAGTTGCATTGTGAGAGTGCACACAGTTTCACAATGTGAAATACTTAATATTGTTACTTTTTTTCTTGAAGGGTTCGTGGATTTCAAGTGAATAAAGACAACGCTTGATGAAGTATCGAAACACACTTTATTGGCCAGTATATTTCAAGACAGCTCCAAAATCATGCTAACAGTTGTCGAAGAAATACAATACACACGCTAAGACAATCAGCGACACAGCCTTCAGGCTATCACGGTGAAGATGGCTTCACGGCAAAGCACCAGAGTACAGTTCCCAATTCTGGTGCTTTGCTGTGAAGCCATCTTTGTTCTTGGAAATCCACGTACTCTCGAGACTATCCACGCTAGAACCCGCAATGCACTCGACGATATGCTAGAGTACAGCTCCCAACTCGGTTCAGTCGTTCCCGGAGCTCAACACACTCTAAGATAAAACTCGATGATGCACTGCCTTGTAATACACTAAGAGACTCGCTCGATGACCAACTTGGCACTAGACTACGCGCTGACTCTTAACTATGCGCTGACTCTTAACTAACTCCGCACTGACCCAACTAACTCGAACCGAATCAACTCTCTTTGCGTACTAACAGGGTTTATATAGCTTTTGCCTTGTGTTTGAGAACATTCTGGGCTAAACCAGGAAGAATTTGTTCTAGAAGGTTCTCCATGCATCTATAGCATATCGCCAATTTTGTCACCAAATGTGGCAACCCTGTCTTCCTTTGCCATTTTCTGGCAACCCTAAACCTGCTTTGCGGGGAAGCCATCTTACCGCGCCTGGACATTTTGTAACAATATTTAATATTTCAACTAAACTGTCTATTGACAGCTAAAGTGACCAAAGAAAGTACAATTTAGTTCAGCCACAGACATTCTTTCACAAGAACCTCTTATTGTTCTACAAAACGTCATGGAGTCAGATGGTTAACTTTCATCTATGCTTATCGAGTTGCTAGCAGTTTACTTTCTACTGAGTTACACTACAGATCATCATTGTTTTTGTGCTTAATGTTAGTTCTTCATTTTTCCTATACTTAACAGTGACTAAAATCAATACATCTTATAATCATTCCATAAATTTCATAAAATAAAATTCATTCCATAAAAGTGAATAATAATGTCACTAAGTAAACATAGAACGATTAAGTGTATACTCTTAACAGCCAATACAGTTCCTCATGTTGCAGCTTATGAAACAATGCCCAGTAACTGCAAGAAAAGAGTTCTAAATAAACTTTTGAAAACCACAAAGCCAGTCACTGAATACAGTATGAAAGATATCAGAAAACTTGAGCAAATTTTAAAACATACAACCCAAAATCAAGAATTTTCAGTTTTCAATTGCCGTAAAAGCTAATAAAACTTCAACTCTGGTTGATTTCTGAAAACATACATGAAAACGCACATTCTGAAATTTTTTATAGAAAATTTGAAAGATGACAAAAACAATGAAGCACAACATTTAATTTACATCATTCAGTACAAGGATCAAATCAATAATGAAGGTATACTGATATGTTCCAAAACAAGGCATCTTATAGATCATCACCACCAAATCCTTCCAATCATCTGATCTGGAAAGTACTGTATCAAAACAATTATTTTCACAATAAATTTGTCAATCTATTCATTACTGATGTTGCATGTTTGCAATATTTAATAAAAAGACAGTGAAATATTCAGTATATTTTATACGAATTTGTAATTGCTTGTTGTATGCTGAAATATGCTATCTTATATACGCTGAAAAAGTCTCAGACTATATTGAGAAACAGGAATATATTTAAAAAGCTCTTTTAGAAATCTAACAATAGTTTTTTTAAACTGAAATTTAAAATACTTTTTTCATATGGCACCACATATACAGTCATAAAAAATAGTCTGAAATTAAAATATTTCAATTGTTTTCTACAAAATTACATGCTCAGACATACTTTAGATTTATTTACCAAATTTTTTTTTAATATATTGATTGCTTGAATGTTTTGAAACTGAATAATCTCATAATCCACAAATACTACAGACAGCAAAATTATGATAAGGAAGTTTTGCTAGCATCTGCACATTAAAAAAAAAATAAGCAACATTATCTCCCTTAGTTTATCCCTTTCTGCAAGTTTATTCCAAAACTGCATTTATGCAATTTCAGATAATGGCTACCATATAATTTTTGAAATCGTATATCCTTTAAAAATATAAAACAGGAAACTCATATTATAGAATGAAGATAAAAACAATCTCTGGATGCCATTAAATCTGATAAATAAGCCCACATAATTGAGGAAATTTCTGAAGATGAAAATAAAGGATGCATATATTGCGGAAATGGGAAAATAACCACATGTAACAAATATGAATTCTTACTGCATGTGAAATGTTTCCCAGACTTTACATAAACATGACTAAGGGGTTGTGATAATGATGAATTTTCACAACATTTCAGAGCTTAAAAAATCAAGCTTGTAATTTTAAATAGACCAACTAGAAAAGTATAAAATTAGTTTCATACTGACTTTTCAATATGTATTCAATTCAATTTTTCACATTGTTTTGGCAGAAAAATTAAGCAATTGGAATCTTCTGCCATATACAATATTGTGCAATAACTTCTGCAAATATATTTTCATGAGTACTGTTATTACTTAATCCATTACAACAAATCATACGAAGGTTATCTACCTAAATGATGGAAAGATGCCTTCATGGAGGACTTTATAAGAAAAACTATATCATATTCATGTCATGTATGAGAAAAAACAATGAAAACTGCTATCCAGTCAGCCAATTCATCTGGATTCAAGCATACATTGATCTCCCAGAGTTCCGCAATCTCATTTACTTGGTCATTGGTGGGATTTATTATTAATGAAGATACTTACGTATTATACCATTGACCACAAAACTGCTCCCAAGCAATGCAATTTAACATCAATAATGAATTAAGCATGAAATCACAACACTCAAGAACTTTCATTTGATGTAACCCCGATTGATTTTTGATAAACTGTCTTTTGTTTTTATGAACAAAGATATAAATTAACTGCTACTGCTGTATTTTTTCTTCCATTTTGAAGGGGTGGTGGGGAAGAATTTTGATTTCTGTAGAATGACGTTTTGGATTGCACTTTGGCTCATTTACAGCACTTTTATATTTGCTGAGTAGGCTGACAAACAAAAGACCTGGCTATGACAAACAAAAGAATAACAGGTTAGAAAATTCACCTCCGGAGTTTGTACTTATAGTGTTCTAAATAGAATTTCTGATAAAATCAGAGGGCTTAACAAAATAACAGAAATTGAAAAAAGCCCTTTTATGAAGAAGGTCAAATGTTTCCATAGCAGTGGCTGAGGGAGTGTAAAAAGCCTATATTGTAAGAGTGGCACAGAAAAGTGTGGCTTAGAATTCCATTGGAACGACTGGCTCAATTTTGTCAGGATCTCCAACTTCAATGATTCAGTGGTAGCCTACTTTCAAAGTCAGCTGATAAAAAGTAAATACATTATATACCTGATTATGTTTACATACTGCTTATGTAAACATATCAGCATTCATTTTGCAAAATAATAAGATAGTCTACATTGTGAAATTTTACAACAGATTTTGAACTTTTTGTACTTTTGGCCCAAATGCGCTTTAGCCCACTGCTTGGCGGCGATTGTTTTTGAATGAGCAATAAACGCGCCAACATGGGTAACTCCGTATATCCGCGAACATGGCTGACTGGGTATTTTGAAGGTACGGAAACATGTAGTTTTCGCGCATGCGTATTTCCTATTTTATAAAGAACGGTTTTATGGGTAATGTGAGATGACGTAGCGGTTTATTCGAAATTCTTACGTGTTAATTTAAGTAGTTATTTCAGTTGTCGTTGTATTCTTTGAATGCGGTGTTTTTGTGTTGAGTGTTTGCTATTTTCGTACCTTATATTTCGCTAAATACCGAGTCGGTATGGATTTAGCTGTGATGCTGAGAGAGGTGAGTGAATGTACATGTACATTTATTACTTTATTGGAAGTGCAAGTTGCTTAATTTTTATATTTTGTTGCCTTTTATTGAAATAATTTGGCTCAGCTGAAGAACAGAACGCTGGTATCGTTTGCAATTTATTTTATTTTGTTGATTTGTGCACATTGCCTACATTGTGCAATTCGCTGATGTTTTTTTTAAGTTAAAACGGAACGCTGTGCACATGGCATTTTCTTGTAATTTATTTTCGTTATTTTAGCTTATTTTGTTGATTTGTGTACGTTGCCTACATTGTGCAATTCGCTGAAGTTTTTTTTAAGTTTAAAAGAACGCTGTGCACATGGCATTTTCTTGTAATTTATTTTCGTTATTTTAGCTTATTTTGTTCATTTGTGCACGTTGCGTACATTGTGCAATTCGCTGAAGTTCTTTTTAAGTTTAAAAGGAACGCTGTGCACATGGCATTTTCTTGTAATTTATTTTCGTTATTCTAGCATATTTTGTTTATTTGTGTACGTTGCCTACATTGTGCAATTCTCAGATTTTTTTTTTTTAAGTTAAAACAGAACAGTGTGTACATGGTATCGTTTGTAATTTTAATGACCTTTAAAAAAAATTCCTTCTTTCTGCGATGCCATTTTGGTTACGTTTTCGCGGAACGTGTCGGGAAGGTTATGTAACGGCATAAAATGTGTAAGTATTACAACATAAAATGTAAATAATTAATTTAAAGGTAAATGACAAATATTTTAGTGATCGTAATGTTCGTTTTGCATATTATTTTATTATATTTTTGTGGCAACAGTTTCCATACTAATTTATGGTTTAGAATTCTATGTTTTGTTTACAATAGGTTTTTGCGGAGCGTGTCGGGAAGGTTGCAATTAATTGCAAAGACGTTTCGCAGAAACGCGCCGAATTGGTGATTTTCAAAACATCGCCAAGCAGTGGGCTAAAGCGCATTTTCACCGTACTTTTTAATACTTTACATCATTTTTTAGGTTATTTAATTTAATATAAATTTTAAGAGTTCCAATACCTTATTCAATTAATTTATATCCAGCTTTTTCATAGTTTTGGCAACTATAAACGAAAACTTTTACAAAAAGTGTTTTTTGGACCACGAAACAAAAAATATACATTACAGTTTGACAGTTATGATCCACTAGGGTATACAAACTCTAGTCTGAATCTTCAGATTACAATTTAATACTTAAATAGAAAAAGAAAAAAAAATAACCCTTGCAAAATTTAAAATGATAAAAACTTCAAAACTACAATATATATAAAAAACATTCTGTACCAGTTACATAACATATGCCATAAGAAATACTTTACTAATTACAACAAAACTAGCTACAAACAAACCGCAGAATTCAAGAGTTTGTTTATACTCAATCGAACTGAAATACTTTATTCAAGCAAAGAATACAATAGTTATTAACCTAAGCTCCATCTCAGTTTCAACTCAAAAGGGTGGAATCGGGATTTCATAACCCTTTGAATTATTCTTACAGGAATTGACATGTTTCAAAGTGCTAAATTTCACTGATACCAAAGTCATAAACATCCAGCCTTATCCAGGAATTATATCCAGACCCAGAGACATGAGAAACCATTATCACACACTCACCAAATTACTGTTCTTTACACAGGAAGATTATACTTTATTCAATGTGTCACCTTATCATATGCAGATATATATGATAAATATAAAAGTTAACTTGGAAATGTATAAGGAGAAACATACATTTAAAAAGCAGCAACTATTTCTGAACCTTTTGGCTTTTTTTTATTTATCTTGTGATTAATATTAGACCAATATTAATCACAAGATGTTTTCTTTTTGTTTTGAGAGAAAATATTTTCTTTTTGTACGTCCCACCACTTGCTGAATGGTTAAGAACACTAACTGCTGACAGCTTAATTTAATTTGATCTAGAATCATCCCAGGCAAATAGGCTGCCTGCATGGTTGGTTTTTTTTCTTGTGTAGTAAATACGGGCCAGTTTTCCTTTAAAAGTCATCCCTTTCCTTAGGCACACAGCTCTCATGTCCTTTGCTGTATTCACATAACCTACTTTTTTTCGCCCCAAAAAAATCACTTTGAATGACATCTGGCATTAATCAATTTTCTAAACTGTTGCTGTAGTGAATCATAACAAAATTTGATCAAATAATTTAATTTTGCTGTTATGACATGATCAGTTAGGAGATACATAAAAAAATCAAAAAGTGCATTAGAAACATACAAAGGAAATACTCGACAGCCACACACTTCAACAATATACAAAATGCATTCCAAAAGACTAAAAATATATTTTAACAATATTTCTGAACATACTGTGTTGGCAAGATGTCAGAAGAACTTTAAATTCCTTGTCACTTTACCAAAGATATTTTTACCTAAACCAGGTCTGACTAGTTATCTCCATTAACAGGAAATTTCTTTCTTTCGATATCAACAATTTTACCCATTTATTGAATCCTCTCAAGTTTGGCCCAATGAACAGCAATGAAAAACAAAGAATTCTTTTGGCTTTCAAAATAAGCTTAATGTTTTTCATATGTCTATCAAGAATAAAATCTCCAGAGTTATATCTATTGAAGCAATGTATTTCACAATTTTATTCCGCTAACTATTTTAATCTACTCGAAACTTTATTGTATTGTGCTTCCCAGATATCTTAATTTATGTTTCAGAATTTAAGTTTAAATAATTCAAAATGTTACCACACTTTTTAAAAATTTTCTTCCATGCAAAACATTTATAAAAGCACACAGGGACTAAGTAAGGCCAATTAAGATAATAATTTGAAGCTATTATCCTAACTGGGCATTACCTTGTGTTTATATGAATGTGTTTGGACTCGTTAGAAACTAAAATTTGAATATTTACACATAAAGCAGTGAGCATATCACCATTTATACCAATCAACAACAAGAAACGCATTAACTAATGAATATACTAAGACATATACACCTTAAAATGTTAGGTATGAGGATTTATAAAATACTTTTAATTACCTTAACATATTTATTCATTCGCTCATCAATCCATGCTCTGACACCAGAAAGGTCTGCATTGACTTTTATCAATCCAAGTTTACCCCTGCGTTTGATTAGCTGATCTGGCTTCACAACCAATTTCTGCAAACAAGGATAAAAGGAGTCAAATTTTAATCATTGAAACTACTGATCAAAGAATTAAACATGATAAAGAATACTCCAAGAGTTTGTTAGTACAATTTTATTTCGCACACTTTTGCATGACAATTTAAAAATACACTAGACATTTGAAATTATAGACAGTACAATATATTATTTTTAAATTTTTATTTGAAATTTCATTCACCCATCACAGCTAAGATGATGACAAATTTACCAAAATGCAAGCAGAACGTTTTCAATCAAAAAATCAACTTACATCAATTAATAAAAAAGAAGAAAAAATAAACATGCTGAAACTTTAAATATGAACAAAATATACGAGGTTAAAAAGTTAAAACCCTAATCATAGATTTATCCTTAATACGATTACATTTTCCTGGAGCTTTAAAAAAATTTACAATATCTGTATCACTGCTGCCATTTATTCATCTAAATTCCGACTCAGATCATGACACAAAGATTCATTTAATTGCAGATTAATGAACAATGACACATGGAAAATATTAAGATAGCGTAACTATAGTTTTAATTAATTATAGTTCTATCATTTGCAATCCAACTTTGTATGCTTTCATTAATACATTTTATATTATGATAAAATCAAGATTACAAAATGCATGCTTAATTCAAGAATTTAATAGAAAGAACCCTGTTTAAACAGAATTAAATTTCTAATAGTTATTACTATAATTTGGAATTTTAAATAATTATTTATGTATATAACCTTGCACACAAAATGTTGAAATGATAAAATACTAAATAATGCTAAGTTGGCAACCATGATACAAGTCAAGATGACTCAAAAGTAGATTTCATTCAAACTTAAATGCAGGTTTTATAGAAAATCTATGTATTTTACAGAACCACATCAATCTCACTTAAAATGCAGAAATTTTCTACAAAATCAGTATAAATCATAAACTGAATTTGGCCCAATTTTAAATTGCAAATTGATATTTCTCTTTCATATTATAATCAGGAGATCTGATATTTATATCTATTATGGATTAAATCTAACTCTTATTGCATTTAAAACCACACCACACTTAATGTTATTACACCATATTTACATCAGACAAAAAGTTTTAAGATTAATCATTATTAAAATATTTAGTTGGCAAGAAATTAATTTCGATTTGCATAAATACATACGTTATGTTCGTTTTGTTATTCTTCTGTCAATCTTACAACTTTTGTTCTTTCAAGATTTGGAAGCTGACAATTTTAGGTTGCTAGAGAAACAAATTCGAAGTATTTTTGTTTACAACTGTTAGTTTACTGTCAGTTTTAACATGGAATTAAAAAAATAAACATTTGACCTATTTTACATTTTTCTTTTCATAATGACCAAAAAACGTCTGAGGCACACAAAGAGATATATGAAGTTTATGGTATAGAATGCTTAATAGAACACCCATCAGAAATAGTTTAAAAAAATATTCATTCTGGAGATTTTTCACTTGAAGATGACCAATGTTTTGGCTGACCTTCTGAAGCTGATATAATTGAATCAAACCGTCATATAATTGTGTGGGAGACTGCAATAAGGTTAAATGTGCCACACAGACAACTGAAAATCGCATAAGCTATCTTGGACTCATTAAGAAGCTTGATACTTGGGTTCCGCATGAATTGAAAGAAATTCGCTTAGCACAATGAACCAGTACTTGCAATACATATTTCAAATGTAATGCAATTGACCCTTTTTTAAAACTAATTATCACTGGTGATGAAAAATGACAATGCTACAATAATATTAATTGAAAAATAATGACCGAAGTAAGATGAATCAGCACAAATCTTATCGAACACTAAACTACATCAGAAAAAGATCACACTGTGAATCTGGTGCGATTACAAAGGTGGTGCATATTTTGAGCTGCTTCCACGAAACCAACCAATCAACTCAGATGTTTACTGCCAACAACTTATGAAACTGGAGGAGGCAATCAAAAAGAAAAGGCAAGAATTGGCAAATCGCAAAGGGAACGTATTCCATCACGATAATGCAAAGCTTCACATACCTTTGGGAACACATAGGAAATTACTTGAACTTGGTTCAGAAGTGATGTTGCATCCCCCATGTAAGCTCTGACCTTGCACCATCAGATTATCATTTATTTTTAAGTTTACAAAAATTCTTAAATTGTAAAAAATTTCAGTAATAAGGATGGCCTCAAATTGACTTTTTTACTGATAAAGAACAAAAGTTCTACGAGCAAGGAATCATTAAGTTACATCAAACAAAATGGAAGATGACTGATTAATGTTCAGTTTTTATATAGAAATATTTTAGTTTTATTTCATGCTAAAAAGCAAAACTACATAATTGCCACCATAATGCATATATAGTATACTGATTATTCAATGTTAGGAAAGAACTAAAGAAACCAAACTTTAAAGATATTTTCTTCGTGAAATTTATGTTATCCAAGCACATGAAATAGAAAACTCAAAATACAATTATATAAACTAGACTCTGCAATGCTACTGAATTTTATTTCTATAACAGCTGTGTAAATCATCACACAATTTCTATACACTACGGATATCTTGTAGATCAAAACATTTGATTTTTTTTTCTAATTATTAAAAAAAATATATTTTAAAAGTAATGCTCAATTTTAAGAAATATTAGTTTATACTAGTATTACATTTTCTTATTAAGAAATATTAGTTTCTATTAGGAGGAAACACGTTCGAAATGGATGACCATTCAGATTACTGTGTTGGGTTTGCACTTAATGGAAGTTTAGTGATCAATTGCATTTACTGCCACCAGATGTCTCTGCTTCACCCTTTGAGTAAGTTTTAAATTCATGTTCTCGGTTTATTACGTTATTTTCTTCAATTTTAAAAATTTAATAAAAAGGTCTTTTTTCCTTTGCGTCGAAGTGGACTTCAAAATTTTTGGATGAACTGTTACATTTAAAAAGCTTTAGAATAGTTCATCAACTTATTCTGAAATCGAAGGTTTTCAAATGGGAAGAAGATTGCAACCGAGTCTGATGTATCCTTCTTACGATAACATTATTACATCAGATCTAACTTAATTCATTTATTTATTTATTATTTGAAGTATTTATTATTTTTAGGCTTTAATCTCACATTTCTTTCTCATTTTGTATTTATTGGATTTTTAAAAATTTATTTGAATTTTTGGTATTTTTGGGTTTTTATGTAGAATAGGTTCGAAATTTCTTACATTTTGTCCATATCAATTTTCAGCAGCATATTGCGCGAAGATAGTTTAAATAATTATGTTTTTAATAAAAATATTTTGTAACATTCAAAATTAAAGATATGCTTATAAATATGTGTGAACTAAAACATGTATTTATTAATAGCAATAAATTTAGCAGACTTTCTAATGCAATATAATATCTTAAAGGGTTATCAAATTTAATTTCTACAGAAATTATTAACTTTTTACCTTTTAACCGAAACAAAACAAAATCTGTAAATGCCGCATCTCATTTGCTATAGTGGTTTAAGATCGTCAGAAGTTCATTTTCTATTAAAGTAAATACATATGCAGAACTAGGACAGGAAAATAACTGGCAGGGAAAATTTTACTAATTCATGGACTTAATTATGCCTAAATAAAATAAACACTACTCTATACAAACTAGCACTGTGGATGCAGTTGATTGCTGTCTTTTTCAATATTTAGATTTCTTGCTACTTTTTTATATTCAGAAAAGTAATTTTTAACAAAATATTCTTCCCTCAAAGTCCACCACTTCTTCTGAGGCCATTATTTTTTCTTTTCACTGATTGCCTTTCTGGTTAGTCTATATTTCAGGATGTCCCTTGGATTATCCCCTAGTTGTTTCATTTATCGCCAAATTCTTGTTTCACTTATGGTAACCTGAGTAGTTGAATGCTATGGAAACCCTATATGACGCGATTGGTTGGGTGATTATGGTGAATTTGACTAAAGGGAAACTATTTCTGCATTGGATGTCAGGTAGGAAGTACATTGCTTATTTTGTACTGCACCACTGTAAATTGGGTGTATGTGATGAGATTAATGTGAAGTTTCTGTACGATTTGGAACGAAACAGAAAAAAAGCATCAATTGACTGGTGTGTAAATTAAGGTTTACTTAGTAGTCATAAGTGTCTTGCTTGTACGAAGGAAATGTATGTCGAACATAAACATTGTTCAGATGGCTTTGAATGGGTTTCTCACAAAAAAGATTCATGCAAAAAATGCCACCGACAGTCCGGCACTACGGAGTATATTTTTTACTCTTATTTTTGTGAATTTAAGTGGGGACAGCAGTATGCATATTCTAGTTCAGATAATTTTAGAAAGTTTTTGGATACTGTTAAGGAATTTCCTGTGCCACAGCAGAAATTTCTAAATATTTAATGACGAAGCAGAAATTTCTAAATATGGCAAGTCGATATTTCCCTTTTGTAGAGCGTATTATGCGATAAGATGTATTTCCTTTTTTTATGTTATTTTATTGTGTGATTTAAAACGCAGTTTATTGAACTTCGATTGGCTACAAATCTTGTTCAATTTTGGTGATGAATAACTTTGTTTTAACGTTATATGACATCATCATTCTCCTGATTCTTTTCAATTGAAAGGACAAAGTCAAGGAACTGTGCTATGCCGAGTTTATGAAAATCTCCAATTTTTTTAAAGTGAAAATAGATTGATGTGCACATGGAAACCAAGTCTATGGAATGCTTTGACTTGTTATTTTGGTTTTGTGTAGCAGCCATCTTGAAATTGTGCCTTGCTGGCCAATTGCCAAAAATCACCAATTTTCGCCAAGGGGCACACTTAACTATATTTTTACCGCTTTTCTTTTACCACGTGACCTCAACACTTCTGTAAATGTATGGATAGAAGTTAAACATTGTTTAAATCCTTGCAGTTTTTTTTTCATCACCACATCAGATAACAAAATCAGGGTTGGTATTTACTGTATGGTTCCCCTTGGATTCTGTCTGAAAAAAATCACTAAGTGGTATTGATTATTTGTGAAATCTGGAAGCCCGCTGCGTGAAATAGGTTTTTCGGTAACCCTAATGTTGATAATGTTGGCGAAACTAGCGCTGGGGGAAAATAGTGCAAATATCACCAAATGTGTTCTGATAAGTTGAGATATGGGTTATTTTTTTGTAATAGTAATCCTTTTGTACAGACTGGAGATTTTAATTTGCTGTGTTTGGTTGCACGTGTGTAATGTTTTATGAAAGTGGTGCTTGAAAGTTTGCTTAGTGTTATAAATAAGTATATTATTCCCGATACGACTATAATTTCTGACTGTTGCAAGAAGTATATAAAATAGAAGGATGTGGAGTCAATTAGTTAGCCAGAATTAAACGCAGTTTAGCCAGGAGGAAAACGAAGGATGGCTTGCAGTATTAGGAGGTGCTAGTGGGAGGTATCAACGAATGCAGGTGAAGAAAAGGTATGTTAAAAAATTGATGTTTTAGTTATTTATTGGTATTTCTGTGTTATTTTTGTTAGAAGATTTGTTGTTTACTGTTTTTATGTTAGGAAATTTGTAATTTTGGTTATTTATTACTCTTTGTTTGTGTATTTTTGGTTATTTGTTCATGTCAGTGTTAAGACAGTGACAAATTTTTTCTGGTTAACATGATACTTTGAACTTTGTTTTAGCTTTCTGATTTTGTTTAAGTGAAAATAAATCAATGTGTACATGGAGAAAGTTAAATTAATGCACAAAGCCAAGTTTGTGCAATTCTGACTTTTAAGGACCAATGTGTACATTAACAACGAGTTTGTGTTCGATTTCTTGTTTTGATTTTCAGTAGGGAGTGGAAGGATCGGCACCATCTTGAAACTAGTTCCGAGGTTGGTATCAAAAAGGATCAGCACCATCTTCAAATTGGTGCCGATCTTGGCGTGAAAAAAGAAACGATTCGTGAAGCGGTACTGTAGAGTAAAGGTTAACCCCAAATCAGTTCATTTCCTGAAAGAATAGCATTAATGAAAATTGGGCTTGTTGGAATGGAAATGGAAAATTGGACAGTTATGATCCTTTACATGAATTTTGATCCTGAAAATATATTAATTATTTGTCTGAGTGATGTGTTTGTCAGGCAACTTTGCTTCTAAATGTATAATTCATGATCTTCTAAATGTATAATTCATGATAAGTATACTTATCTTAGATACATTAGAATTATATAGAGCTTTTACTTTCAAATAAAGCACCCAGAAATTAGAGTAAACCTTTTGGGAACAAGACAGAAATTTCGCCAATGTAAATTTAGTGACAAAAACAACTGCAAATGTTTTTCGCCATTACAACTTATGGCACCCATCTTATGTGCATCTGCAACATAGGTTCCATAAGATGTTAATAAAGGCAAAATATTCAGCTGGTGCAGAAAAAATTATCGCTAAATAGTTATTCCAACTCATTTCTATATTTGGTTAAAATTCCAAGAAAAAAATGCCCTTTGTTTTTTTAAATTTAAATTCTTTAAGTGCCAGTTCCAGATTAAAAGAAAAATTAGCTAAAGTGATTTATTGAAAGACATAAAATGAAGACAACTTTGTTGATTATATAATGATTTTATTTTGACAATCCTTTTTTAGGAGAGGATTACTTGAATCAATCGGGTATTTCTCTCTCGGTCATGTGTTTTCTGTTGATAATTACTATTTGTTAGTTTTAATAAGGCTTTTTTTTTTCTGACTGAAAAGAGAATCTCTTATTTTCATTACAAAGAGTGTTTTGAAACATAAGCAAAAATTTCAACTTTTCTTGGGTGCTGGTGTGCTATGCCAAAATGCATGTGATGTTGAGTTTGAGCAATTTCTCATGGCTATTTCATATATTTCATCTTCCCATACACACAGATGGAAAGCATAAAAGAATGAAAAAATTAACAAAATAATTTTTTGAAAAAGGTAAGTGTTTTATTTTTTTAACAATCTTTTTTTAGTAATTAAAAATTATATTTTATGTTTGATATGCTGTTTATGTTTGATATGTTTGATATGTTGTATACTGTTTTCTTTTGATATGTTGCTAATGTCTGTCAACTTATGATAGATAATTATTTTTTTAAAAAATTGTCCACTTGCACCTGATAAACATATTTACCCAAAATTTCTTGACGTTAAATACCACATGTATGTATATAAGAATGTTAAATAAATTAAAAACAAAATATTTTAGAATATTTTCCAATAAAAATTATCAAGAAATAAATGTTCCCAGATTATGCTTTTTTTCAACATTCACATATAAAAGATCAAAAACAATTTTGCAGCAAATGTTTAAATGACAATTAATAGATGTGCTTTCTTTACAGTTTACTTAAATCATTGTTACACTAATATATCTAGCAGATAGTGCCTACTACATAATTAATAAGCATCTATTTATAAATATTAAGAAACGAACTGTTAAGATTATTTACCTCCCTCAGAAGCCATGGGTTGTCTTCCACAATTTTTTGCCAGTCGCTGTTTTCATTCACTTCAGCAAATCGGCATTTTACTACAGCTCCTGTACATAAGAATCTGTTTAAAAGATCCTTTCCAGTTGCTTCTCGGACAGCTTTTGCAGACATCTTCCAAGAAGGAACTGAAATATTTATGACAAAATATAACAGCTGCTCAGTAAACAGCCGCAAAGGAAAAATGATAATTTCACATACAATCAAATTTTTTAAACATTTACAGAAAAGATTACAACTTGAAGAATAGTCAATGTTATAGATACCTATAGATATTACACAAGTATCTGGCATGCTAAAATATATTCTTACTATTCTAAATACTTCTTACTATTCTAATATATTCTCTTACTATTCTAATATATTCTAAATATTATACTAGAAATTCTAGAAAAGATCATCAAAAAAGCACAATTCTGAATATGCATCTAAATGCTTTTGTAAAATTATACATCATATTAAGTACATACAATTTAAGTGCAAAGAGACTTTCATACTCTTGATATTACTTGTTTAAGGTTCTTGTAAAAATTAAGTATTAGCATGCAAACATATGGCCATAAAACTAGTCACAATGTTTACACAATTTACTCTACTGGAAAGGTGAGGAATAAATATGTATGCATGTGCGTGTGCATATATATAAGTTTAGAAATTTCAAAATTAAGATTATTAATTATTAAAATTTACCAGTATACTGTTATATTAACTAAATAACCTCGAGATAACAAATCAGAAATTGCGGTCAACAAACTAACAAGATCACAAACCAAAACTAAAACCAAAACAGAAAACTAAAAAATAAAAATATAACAATATAATACAAGAAGCAGTCGAAAATGTTTAAGAAGCTGAAAATTTTTCAAACAAGCCACATTTACGGATATTTATAAAAACAAAAAAGCCAAAAAATTAATTTAAATCATAAGAAAACTTGTTACATCATTTCAATAACTATATTAAAATTAAATATCTGTTTATTTAAAAAATAATTTTAAATAAACTACCAATTATCAATTACGAAAACGCATTTTATTGTTCATTCAAATAAATATACGAAAGTTTTTTTTTTTTTTTTAACGGAAGTAAATTATAAATTTAAGTATTTTAATGAAATGCATATCAAAATCCGTTTAACAAGCATAAAAAAAGATAAAAAATATGAAAGAATTATGAAGCTCACAAATCTAGAAATGCTATATGCATAATACCGCATTTAAGCATAACAGTTTAAAGATTTTACATAACTAAACCAGTTACAACTGAGAAAGTTTAATTTAAAATTACTTACATATTCTAATGGGTGCATTCACAAGAAGTTTTATTGTAATAATTTTGAAATAACTAATGTTAAACCATTTAATTTAAAAGATGACACTTTAAATTGGAAAACACTTTTAAATAAACTGAAGAAAAAGTTTATACTTCTTAATAAGTCTGATGGAATTCAATGATTGTACAACTTCAAAAGATTTATAAGGTTATGAGTTTCTGGAAAAGGCAGGTTTTACAAAAAAGCTTTACAAATATGAATTAAAAAGGAATGATTCAAGCAAACACAGAACTCAAATGCAGACGACACGATATAACGCGTTGCTAAGGTAAAGAGAATTATTGTGCAATTGCATCACCCCACGATCAGATCATGGGCTTTCCACACGTCTCTCTCACAGTAAATTTCATGGATCTAGAAATTTAAATGCCCGTACCTTAGATATGAAATATCGCAAAAAGTGATTCAAAAGTCGGAGAGGACGAACTAGTCAAACTTATTCACGGGGCCACATCGCATTCTACACGTGTACAAATACTTAAAAAACGCTTCAGGGATCTCACTGCATACAAAGTAGTCACACCGGCATATAACCTCAGGGAAGTCAGGAACGATTACAGAAATTGGCATGCGTCCAAAAATTTGTTTCGTGTCCATCAGTGTGGCAAAAGTGCCATCTAACGGCATGCAAAATAATAAGTATGTAAATTTACGGTCTTTCAAACAAAATTTTAGAACAGCAAATGAAATTCATTTTTGCATATAAAACTGAGAATGAAATAAATGTGTTTCAGTCACTAAATTTAATTTTCGGTAATCCATTGAATTTTATTATGTAAGTATACTCCTTTTCATACTAAGGTTATATACTTTTTATACTACAGGGTGATTAAAAGTGAAATTCTACTTTCAAAAAGCTTTAAAAAAAAGAACCAAGCGGCAGAAAGATCTGAAATTTGACCTGGATATACGCAAAAATGGGAATTTGTCTGGCAAAAAAAAAAAAAAAATTGAAAAAAAAAAAAAAAAAAAATTAGTTAAAAAATTTATTAGTAGAAGACTAATAAATTTAGACTAGTCTTTTAATTAGCATATTTGTCATAATATGCTAATTAAAAGACATGGCATGCGCACCACGTAGTAGACTAATTAAAACACGAAGTGTATGAAGTTACCGTTATTCTGCGTCTTAGAATCATTCTGTCAATGAAGAATCGCCCTCAGCTTCTGAAGCTTTTCTACAAGAAAGGTGGCTGTGCTTCAGTGGCCGTGAAGAAGTTCCGGATATTAATTCGTGTTAGATGCGGTTCTCGTCTAATGTCTGCAGTATTCTGCAATTTTGAAGATTGACAGAACCTTGGAGATGTAATAGGCTTCGTTTGCCTTTAAAATGTTCCATGCCCATGCATTGCCTACTTCCCATTCGAGCTACAAATTTTAGGGGGACAGTTTGTTGTATTAGCAGATTAGCAGGAAGAAACTCTTGAACATGTGTAATTTTGAATGTATAGCATTGCAAGGTGTTTCGTAAAACTTTACAAACCGTGCATGTCTAAATATTTCTCTTTCCACTGTACATTCTCACTCCCCTTTCTAGTATCTTCTTACAATTCTACAGCCACATCTCCCTCTGACGTCAAAGTAATTGTCTCCTCCCTCTTCCAGATCTCATGTCAAATGAGCCAGTCTCTTCGAATTTATGAATCATCTTCCGCAGACCCTTTGCAGACATCGGACGCATGTTACGTCTTTTGATTAGCGTGTTATGACCAGTACATCGCCATCTACTGATAAAAATTTGAACCCATTTCTTCTTCCCATTGCTTCGCGTATATTGTGAGAAAATTTCAGGTCGTTCTGACCAGTAATTCTCTTTCTTTAGCCTTTTGAAAATGAAAATTTAATTACAGTAACCCTGTACTTGGATTCTTCTTTACCTCTTGTAAATTTATTTCTCACTTTTAGCTAGCGTAAACAATTTTTACATTTACAAGTCATATCAATTTTGATATGACTTATAAATGTAAAAATTTATTATGAATTACTTATGTTACCATTAGTAATTCAAAGCTGTTTGCAGATAAACGACTGTGTCGGAAGCTAATATCCGAAGCAACTGACTTCAAAACAACAACTATGTTCGACGAAACAACTGTGTTCCACGATGATAGGGTAAATTACTATGGTTACGAGAATAATTTCTTAGCAGTTCTAAAATGCATATTTCTTCACAGAGTTCACCAAATGCTCGGCTAATCTTACGTATAATTTTGAACGAGACAAGATCGTTTTTTTTTTTTTTGATAATTTTCAGCCGTCCCATCGTTTGATAAAAATGTCAACATTGCACTGATCTTAATAAACAGATACAAATATGCTTGTAGCTAGGCGAAAAAGGGTTGTTACTTGGCCGATGGTCCGCATTTTTGTAAAAAATTAGTGTACGACTTTTTGCGAACATTCTTTTATTTTAAATTTATTTTCTTATTTTTATAATGAGTACAAAGAAAAGAAGAATAGTAAATATAGTAAGGAATGGGAAGAAAAGTACTTTTTTGTCATTAAAAATACAAAATTAATGTGTTTATTTTACCAAGAGACCATAGCTGTGTTTAAGAAATACAGCTTTAAAAGGCATTGCCGAAAAAACATAATGTTTATTTGAAATTCCATAAAGAAGTGGAACAATCAAAGCTCAGGGTATTTAAATCACAATTAAAGACTCAACAAAAGAATGTTTGGTTGAGCATTAAAGGAACCATCCAATATTATTAAGGCAAGCTTTATTTGTATCAGATGGGAGTCGTGGAAGATCTTTACAGCGATTTTAAGAGTTACGTCAAAAATTGACTTCTTTATGAATGACAAGCAAAGACCAGTACCAGAAGTAAGAAATGATGAATGGTTATTGGATTTATGCTTCTTAGTAGATATCATCAAAAAACTAGTTAACATCAAAATTAGTTAAGCACATTATTACAAGGAAAAGATAGTTTAATAATCAATGCATGTAATCACATCAAAGCATTTTAGAAGAAATTATTGTTATTTGAATCTTAATTGATCAAAAATAGATTTTTATAGCCCTTATGTCACAGACGAAAAATTTTCCATTTTGAGAGATCTAGCACAAAAAGTTGTGAGTGCTTTTGGATCAACTCACACCTGTGAATCTTCTTCCTTTCCTTTTTTTTTCCTTTTCGAAAATGAAATTTATCAAAAATAAATCACGCACGAAAACCTGCAACATCAGTTACGATGTGCAAATACCCGTATTGAGATCGACTTGCAAACACTAAGTGAGGGAGTTAAGAAACAAATATCTCACTAATTAAATAAATTATACATTATTTGATCATTGCATTATTATTATTATATTATCTATGCGTGAAGGAAAAATAATGAAAACAATAATAATTCATTCGGTTTTAAATTTTCACTCCAATAAATATTGGTAGTGGGCCCAAATCTAATATAAAGATATATATTTTTATATGCGGCCCGTGGGATAATGTTTTTTCGAAGTGGCCCGCAAGGTCATTTGAGTTGCCCCCCCTGCTTTAAGCTCCTATCAGATCTATTAATGTGCAATGCAATAAAAAATTTTGAAAAAATGGGTTTTTCCAGAAGTACAAAGGAAGACCTTCCACTAATTGGTTTCTCTCTCTCTCTCTTTTTTTTTTTATTTATACCTGAAGGAAATACAGCTGCTGATACAATGTTTTTTCAAGGTTCTCACAATATTTCCGGCTACAGAGGCACAACAGATGGCTAAGCCCAAAGATTTTGATCAGAAACCGCCCCTTGAAATTAGTGCTGAAAGAAACGCGTTACTCCGAAACGTTTCTTATTCCGCTGCACGTTGTTAAATGTGATAACGGTTTCCAACACATTCATCTAATTTTGCCGGATGACATAATGTAAATGTATAACTGTTACTTTGATTTCTTTGGAAAAAGCAAATCATGCCTGTAAACCTATTTCTCATTTAACGAATCGATTAAATGATATCTCTTTTTGTCGGTTCTGATGTTACTTGCACATGAGAAGTTAAACTACGATTTTTATGCAAAAATTCCGCTAAGATTCCCACTGTATTTAAAAGTAATTTCTATACTTCACATTCAGTTTTTTCGTAACTGTCCCGACACATATATTTATATTTTTGTTACTCATGTGCAAAATTTTTAAAATTATGGTCTAATCTTTCACTCATACGAAAAGCAAAAAGCTTTCTAAATTGTCATAAAGATGCTTATATTTATTTTCGATTTAAATTTTATTCCATTGAAATTGGTTGAAAATTATGACCAGGAAAAAAATACTGATTCTATACCTGGAAAATAATTCATTCCATTGTAGTAGAGTTAATTTGTATATCGATGGAACATAATTACCAGAACACACAGCATGAATGGCAATAATGATTTCTTTAAACAACTGCAATGATTATAAATTGTAAAGTCGTTATTAATTTAATTGAAACGTTCCATACAATTCTTATATATTGCTTTTAAAGCTACATAAATATGAGGCTGCCAGAATAACTTACAGATGCATAAATTCTTTAAACCGCCCAGACGGTATAATGGTTAAGGGAGCCTAGTGAAGTAACAAAGGGCCCTCTTTCGAATACCTGAGAAGGCATGGATGTTTGTAAGTGTATAGCGTCTGTGCGGTATGAGAGCGCTCTAAATATACGGCGAGCCGAAAATCCATTTTGAGAGTAGTAGGAGAAGAGATGCAGGAGACCCTCGGGTTGCTCCCCCGGGTTGTTCTCTATGAAAACTGTGGGCGGAACTGAGAGAAGTCGTACTGTCACCTGTATTTGCTCAAGGCTCTTGTCAACGACAGGCGCAATCTTGTTCTCGGGCTGCGACGAATTTCGAGGGCTTCTTCTGATGTTACTGTCAGACAAGTAAGTCATAAAACAACAAATTCATGAAATGTCTAAATTCTGACGAGAGCGCCAACTTACGTGAACTTTGACCCTTCCTGCCTTAGATATTTACTGATGAATAATCAGTTTTCTTTCCATTAGTTCCAGAATATGTTGCAGATATAACATACCGTATATTCCGGTGTATAACGCGCACTTTCAGTGCGTAAAGTAAAATCGGAATTTATGGGCGTGCGTTATAAGCCAGATATAAAAATTATATACCGAAAAATACGTAAATGATAAACATGGAAAAGTTACATTTCTACAAAGGAAATGGCATACCTTATACGAACTTAAAAACTTTCATTATCGGATAACAGGGAAAGTTCGTCTTATTTGTCTTCCGTTATATCTTCAGACATACAATCGAATTCTATATCATCTTCACCATCTTATTGCTCTGCTCCATAAATAAATAATTGTCTTCTGTTCCATCTATACTGTTAATGCTACATTTTTAAAATGACTTTTGAATTACGTCTGGTTTAATTTCATTCCATGCTTTTATTATCTGCTCACACACTATTTTTAGACTGGCATGACACACTTGGCAAAAGTGTGAGCGTTATACAGCGGATACACTTAAAAATGAAAAAAAAATGTAGTTTGAAATCATAGGTGCGCCTTATACGCCTCGAATATACGTTATATATAGCAACAAGTCCTCCCCCTTGAATTATGTAAGAGGCGCATAGCGTAAAATTTTTCGTAAGTTCAGTTTGAAAATTGCTTAAGTGCAACTTCGTAAAAAATTACAATATTTATTATCTTTTTATATATGTATATGTGTGTATTATTTACACAATATTATTTTACAAATGAAATAGCATGCACAGTAGTTACAGACGATTTTCATTATATTTACAGAAATATTTGATCTAAAATTTTAGCGCTTTAAATGATCCGTTTGATAACTCTTATTCTTCACTATCTTTCTACACTGTAATTTCCAAGACATAAACCCTTTTTTTAGGTAGCGGAAGAGGTATTTTATCACATTCCTTTTCAACAGGTTTTCAAAGTCCAAGGAGGGTTGTAAGTCGACGTCTGGACAGTCCGCTTTTTAAAAGTCTAAAGCGCAAAAATCCTTGGCTGATACATTAGGTGATTTAGTATGGTATGGCCTTGATACAGGTGTTCCATTTTTTTCCAGGAAATTTAGAGTAGATTTTGATGTGCGGCTGCTTACTTTGTCTTGATGCAGATCTACTGAGTGATGTCACTGTGGGTAAAGAGAATGTATTTCATATTTCAAAATTGGGTATAGAATATGTTTCTGATAATATTTGGAGTTGAGCTTAACATTTTCTGCATTCTCTTTAATTTTTATTTACCGTTATATCAAAAACCAGCAACAGTCATAAATCCCTTTGAAAAACTTTCTTTAAGTTCTTTGAACCATATTCTAAGATTTTTTTTCTCTTTGATGGTAATAAATGGATCTGCGATCATTTATTTTACTGCTGTCATTTTATTGCGGTCATTTATTTATACCCAAAATTCATCTAGTACGACAACATTTTTCCATTTTTGTTCAAATAATTGTTTCTCATAGAGAATTATGCAGCGGGTTCTGTTTTCGGTCATATGTCTTGGAAATATACTATGCACATTACGTTTTTTCGCCTTTTTAAGATTTGAATCAGCAATAACCGCTTTGTTTACAGTTGACACTGAGCATTTTAATGATTATGCAACTTGTAAGGTTTTAGTTAAACTAACCAAGTTTTATTTTAATTTAAATCTTTTCTATCTCCTCTCTGTTTCAACTTCCTGTCAGAAGAAGCGCGCGTTTTTAGCTTATGCTAATTTTAAAGTACAGTTAAGCACTATTTAAGCCAGAGGTAGAAACCTCTCGGTGTGTGAGAGCTTAGACTCAGATCACGGTTATTCCGCTCAACGTTCGCCTGACCAGCTAGCAGTTTAAATTTATAAGCCATAGTGCTTACTACGTGATTGCATTATAAAACAAATTAAAGTGCGGTAGTATTTAGTATATCTTGCTACGCACCCTTTTCGGTAGAGGCCAATCTCCGCGAATTGCTCTGCGAAGCAAAGTTGATTTAATTTCTATTTTAGGTTTAGTTTTAAAATTATTTGATTGTTAAGTTCGACCCAAGTGTGGTCTTTTACTTTCTGTATCTCTCCCGAATTGGGAAGTTTGTAAATTAATAGTGATTGAATAAAAGAGGATTTCAAATCCCTTCACGTGCAGTTATTATCCAGCCCAGCAGTTACATCAGAACATAGCGTACCTTCCGTTCCCTGTTCCAGTTCAGGACTGAATACCTGAGGTTAAGAACCCTTTACAGAATTTACCATGTTTCCAAAAAAGATGCACAGAACACTAAGTCCTGACAAACTGTCCTTTGACTTCGAAGATTTTCTTTTAACATTAAGGTTTTTACCTTTCCAACATTCGAAACATTCCATTTTTTCGTTTGATAAGTATTTTGAATAATTTTTCTCTTTGGAGCGAAACTTTGACATTTCTTTCCTTTCTTATTGATGAGCTTATCTACCGTTGCTTTAGATACCGAAAAATTAAGGCTTTCACAGCATTTTTAACACCTAAATCCAAATAATTTTCTTCGGAAAGAGTAGAAACATAGCCTCCCATCCATTGCCTTTTTAAAAGTGCCATTTTCCATGAAAACAAAATTATCAAATAGCAGACGATAATTTTCACTTTAAAAAATATAGCTGCAGTTAAAAAAATTTTCCAAGCAGGCCATTTTATTTATACCAAAGCAAAATTCGTCCAAAAATTGTGTGAACAACCTCTGTACAGCAATAAACGAATATTAAAAAACTGAAATAGCACTTTCAAATGAAAGTGTTTATATTGACAGCTTATTAGACTTTGGGACTGAGGCGATTGTGAAGAGAAATGTTTTGCTTTGACAACTGAAGATTGAGGGTAGCATGAATCATCTGAATTGTCTTTTTGAATACTAACTGTCGTGAGAACCACGCCACAAAGACGTGTAGAGTAGATTGTACGGTCAGAAGCTTTTTGTCTCTGCAGATGTCCTTTTAGCTAGACTACGGAGTATAATGGCATTATACTCCGTGAGCTAGAGATATCGGAATCGATGAGGTTTTTTAACATTTTTTAACTGTTCGATGTTCAGATCCATCCATTCCAATTTTGCTAGCACATGCCCATCAGGTTAAAAGTCTTGGATGGTCTTTTTGCTGTAAATTTCGTGCTAGAGATTCAGTTGCTATAGTATTTTTTTAGGAATTTCTGAATGTTTTCAGCTAAATAAGATTATCATTAATAAGTTCTTCGTCACTATTCAAAAGAAGTGACTAACAATCAGACCTAGATTTTTCTCTTTTTCAATAAACGTTTTTGTGAGAATTCTTTTTCAAAATACAGCCGTGTTTCTTTAACACTAAATATTTGCCCAAGTAAATTTTGCATTTCCTCCTTTACTCCTACAAGACATTTAGGAAGTTTGCTTGCCACATATACACTGCTCGACATTGAAAATGCGACACCAAGAAGGAGTGGTCAGAAATTTATGCATATTTTAGAGTAGACTCACGTCACTGAGTTATGTGAATGGTGTGGAATGCGCAGCTCTCCGACGCACGTGAAGTAAGAATAAGGAAAGGAACATGCAGAATGGGCAATTTTTCTCTGCTGGACGAGCTCTCGTCTGACCACAACCTGGTTAGGATGCTCCTGGATATCAGCAGTTATACCACATCAGACAAAGGAGCCTTTTCTACTGACTGGTGTAAATACGCTTAAGCTCTCAACAACATTCCATACACACTTCCAACGGTACATGTGGGGAGTGACATTGATAGTCTAATTAAGGACTTCACGGAGAAAATTCAAGGTGCATATGAATATGCAAGGAAGGAAGTTCCAAACCATAAAAAACATCGTTCGAAAAAACTTGCAGAAACCATAAGAAAACGAAATACAGCAAGGAGGAAATTTCAGCGCACCAGAAACCCTGTAGATAAAGCTATGTTTAATCGACTTTATGCTGAAGTCAAATCTCAGACTAACGTACATGCACAACGTGTCTGGTCCAACTTCCTAGGTTCGCTCTCCACAGATGACAATTCACTGTGGAAAGCCATTAAAAGTTATACCAAATGCCACAATGACATTCCGCCCCTTAAAGGTCCACAAAGGATCCATTACACTGACACTGAGAAAGCAGAACTGTTAGCTATGCATCTGGAATCTCAGTTTTGTCTCCACAACATTCATGACACAACAACAGAAAATCGTATCACTAGTTTTCAGAACAATTACCCTTTCAATCCACGCACGGACAACATCACCTCAGTCATGCCGTCGGAAGTCCTTGAGTACATCAAGAAGACAAAAACCAGAAAGCTCCTGACTACGATAAGATTTCGAATGTGAGGATAAAAAAATTCCCTGTTAAGACTATCCTGACACTCGTAAAGATCATCAACCTTATTATTAAATTCCAATACTTTCCATCTGAGTGGAAGTTGGCAATGATAACGCCAATACTTAAGCCTGAAAAACCTCCTAACAAGCCGGACTCATACAGACCGATAAGTTTGCTGTCCTGTTTAAGCAAAGTTACAGAAGCAGTCCTGCACAACAGATTTGTCACTTACCTGGATGAGAACGACTTCTTATTCCTGCCCAGTTCGGATTCAGAAGACACCTTGGTACGACGAACCAATTATATAGAGTTGTAGAAACTATCCTTGAAGGCAGGCAAAATAGAAAAATTACTGGAGGAATTTTCCTGGACATATTCAAGGCTTTCGAGCGTGCATGGTTAGAGGCACTACTTACAAAATGCATAATCTGGATTTCCCAGATTACATCACAAACATCATTAGATCCTACCTAAAAGGTAGACACTTTGTCGTTCATATCCAAGGGTCACACTCTACTCGCCGAGCTATATTAGCTGGAGTCCCATAGGGGTCTCTTTTGGCACCTACACTTTTTAATATATATATGAACGACATTCCCACTACACCCAACACTACACTAGCAATGTATGCGGATGACGCAGCGATCCTAACACAATGTGCATTTGTTGGATCAGTTGTACAACGGTTACAAGAACACATAAACATGCTTGAGATTTGGCTAAATAAATGGAAAATACCTAACTCTAAATACTCTCTCTGTAATACATATATAATTTAGTGATTACTTATGCAACGAAAAATTATATCAATAATATATTTTTCAGTGTTATTAACTTTCAGCCTAAAAATTTTTTCTGCAATCTATTCGTGTTATGTTATTCATAAGTCACGCATGAAAACAATTAAATGTTTGCACAGCATTAGAAAATTAACCATAAAGTACCGTCCCGTAATATATTTGTAATTTGAAAAATGGTCCTTAGGTAGGAAAAGGTTGAGAGCCAGTTTAGCTAAGTGTATGTGTCAAATACTTCGTACTCATACAACATAGCATTGGAAATACAAAACTCAATATTTGCAATACAGATTCATCGATGTAGCAAACATATGTCTTTCTACCAATATGCTTTTACAAAAAGATGTATTTGATTTATAGTTTATCTTTTAACAATCTATTTTCATAGCGCAAAATTGTCTTCATTCAAAGAATTCAGTTTTTCTATATTTTCCTTTTCATAAAACAGAATGCAAAGAAGTTAGACGTTTAACCGGCTCCAACATTTTCTTGCAAATTCGACGGACAGTCTTCCTTTTCTCTAGCGTCCCTGCTCCCTTGGTAATTTACGCTTGGATCGCAACTGAGCTGTATTCCGGCTACGCGTGTGGTGTGCAATGCTGACGCGTAGCAGTGGAAGAAGACGTTACCGGCAGTAAAATCTGATTGCGGAGATTACGAGCCAGTTTCCGCTATGTTCCAACGCATCGAGCCGACGAACATGACAAGTCCACTGTTATGTCAAAAAAATGAAATAAAAAAATAGTTTGTACGAAAAATTATTTCACGGTTTCAATAAAATGTACTCAAACGTAAAAAAAAAAAAAAAAAAAAAAATTTTTTAACTGAAAAA
>KK119326.1:61240-71263 GCA_000611955.2 Stegodyphus mimosarum | reverse complement strand
TATACCATCTAATATGGGATATGAAATATATGAGAGAATTATTTAAGGATTGTAAGAACCATGATCCCCTACCTATTTTCATTTTTTGAATTTGCGAATTTTATTATATACATTTGGAACAGAGAAAGTAAAGGTTGAAAAAACAAAAACAGTGAAAACCAAAGTTAATCCTTTTTTATTTAAAGCTCCAAACAGAACTTGTCAAGGGAAAAGTGTTTTGAAGCTTTAAACAAAGTCAATTAACTGAACAACAAGAACCGGTTTCATTCCGATTAACTCACCGAGACCTCTATCGTCAATTAGTACAATGGTTATTAATTCTAGAAATTTTTTATATACAATATTTCAAAAAAATCTATACAAGTTTGAGGCTCTCATTGAGTTGGTCTCTTTTCCCTACCAGTTTTTGTTGTCCGAACACAAAAGTTACAAGGAAAACATTTTACATGCAATGCCGAAATAAAACATTGATAATCAAGGGGAAAATGGATGAATTACAAACGACAGAAATATCAATAAAATTGGTAATATGAATGACAAGAATAAAAATAATAAAAATAATAAAATGCTGTACTAATTACAATGTAAAGCTCAAATTTTTTATCGAAAAATTTGGTTAAAAAGGCTAAATAAGGGCCAGGTAAATAAAAAAGGATTAACTTTGGTTTTCACTGTTTTTGTTATCAGATAAGACTTTTACACGTTTTTTTTCTCCATTTTTGTTGTTAATTTTGTTTGCTTGTTCAGCTAGTAAAAATTATGTTAGAAAAACAATAGCGAGTAACGATTGAAGATTATAAATTGTGCTATACAAGCAGTTATCATAGTACAAAAGAAACTATCAGATCACATTATACCGGGGCAGGACAGGATAAACAAGCTACCAAAATAAATAAATAAATAAATAAATAAATTAAATGGTAACAGAGGGTTTTTAAAGTTTTTTATGCTCTCGCTGAACTCGCAGTTCATCAGTTTCTCTTGGACTTATTCCTGACGACTATTTTTTTTTTCAATTAAATATTTCATATATGCGAAAAATTTTATATACATGCGTTTCAGAGAAAGGATTCGTTTTGAAAATTGTCAAAACATCAGTTGCAGGTTACAGCAGACACTGATTGACAGTCATATCCAAATTCATGACATTTTCCTATAACACTCTACTGTTTGTCTCACCCGAGCTCGTGAATTTACATTAAAGATAATCTACAGGAATTCTAAAGGAGTAAAATCCTTTAAGCAATCCGGTATTTCAAGAGATTTTGAGCCGGATTCAAGGCTCACATAGGAGTTTTGAGATTAAAAACTGATTTGAAGTTATGAACATTACATGCGGTATAAGCGATATACGTTATTTTCAAAAACCTCACATTCGACAACGGGATATTTTTTAGCGTGATAAGAGTCCATAAAATATTTAAAAAGTGACAAGACACAAATAAGAAAACAAGTTACAGTGTTATAAAAATAAGTTCTAAGTGTTATATGCGTTACAAGTGTCATAAATAGAATTTAAATAGCTACAAAAATTAATATCAGTTTTATTATCCATGCTGTAACACAAAGGAGGCTAACTTCTGCATATACAGGGCTGTTCGCACATTTTTTAGACGACTTTGCTATGCTGTAAAAGAAAAAAAAAATTGAAAGCTTCCAGATTTTACATTACTCCCAAAGGGGCGTTTTTTAACGTTTCCTGTGTTACCTTTATTTATTAAATATCATGTTCTTCGCACTTAAACCAAAAATTCAACAGCAGTATCGAAAAATAATTTCAAAATGAGCATATCTTTAGAATTTTCGATATAGAGTCTCGCGGGCTGGCGATAAAAATGCTTTTTTTTTCTTTTTCTCTTTTTTTTCTTCTTTTTTTCCCCCCGTACAGTGTTGCCATGGTTCGCTTTGAAATCGTTGAGTTTGTTAATCAAAAATTCGTTAAAGTTTTATGAAATATGAAATTGATAATATAACAAATTCCAGATTCCAAATTTGAGCTTCCAGATGCCCATATTCGGGGGAGGATTTTCGTTATTCAGAATTTTATGACTTCAGGTACTGTTGTTTTATCACAATGGGAAAAACATATATACATTTATGCAGATTCTTCATTATTTAACTTCTTTAAATGTAACACAGGGCTATAGTATTTAGTATTTGGTGGCAACAGTTTAAAAAGTGATACGGACATTTACAGTGAATCGACGTAAAATGCCAAAACAAAATTAATAGCACTTCTGAGCTAACGCTCCTTCGGGCTTTTTTTAAAAAAAATATATAAAAACAATTTAAGAAAAAAAAAATCTGAAATGTTTCAGATTTTAAATTACGTCCAAAGGGACGTTTATTTAACATTCTCTGTGTTACCTTTATTTGTTAAATACCATGTTCTTCGCACTTAAACCATAAAATTCAGTTCAACAGCAATATCGCAAAATAATTTTAAGTTGAGCATATCTTTAGAAATTTCGGTACACGTTCTCACGCGCTGGAGATAAAAATGTTTTTCTGTACAACGTTGGTATTGCTGGCTTTGAAATCTTTGAGTTTGTTAATGAAAAATTCGTTAAAGTTTTAGAGAATATTGTTACGAATTTCACATTTATTTGGCTATTTATTTAGAACTGTAATTAAAATTCCTTTTTATTTTCCCGTGCAACGCACGCAGACGATTTTTGAAGAGAAAGCTACGTCAAAAAAAAATAATAATAATAACATGCATACATTTATGCAGATTTTTCATTTTTTAAACTTTAATGCAGAGCGATAACATTTAGTGGCAACAATTTGAAAAGTGAATCGGGCATTCAGAGTGAATCAACGCAAAATCGCAAAACGAAAGTAATAGTCCTTCGGGACTAAATCCCTTTGGACTAAAAATAAGTCCGTGTTAAAAAAAAAATCTGAAAGGTTTCAGATTTTAAATTACGTCCAAAGGGGCGTTTTTTAAACATTTTGAAGGTTACTTTTTTTTATTGAATATCATGTTCTTCGCATTTAAACCATAAAATTCAGTTAAAGAACAATATCGCAAAATAATTTTAAACTGAGCCTATCTTTAAAATTTCCTACACACAGTCTCACGCGCTGCAGATGAAAAATTTTTTTTTTTTTCTGTACAACGTTGCCATTGCCCACTTTGAAATCCTGGAATTTGTTAATCAAAAATTCGTTAAAGTTTTACAAAATATGAAAATCGTTAATTAAACAAATTCCAAATTTCAAATTTGGACTTCCAGATGCCCATATTCGCAGCAGGATTACGGCATTCAAAATTGGAGGGCTTTAGGTACCGTCGTTTTATCACAATGCGAGAAACATACATACATTTATGCACATTCTTCATTATTTAATTTCTTTAAATATAACACAGGGCTGAAATATTTTGTGGCAACAGTTTGAAAAGTGATACAGACTTTTAATGTTTCCGATGCAAAATCGCGAAAGGAAAACAATAGTCCTTCAGGGACAAATCCCCTTTGGACTAAAAAGGAAACAAAGTCTGAAAGGTTTCAGATTTTAAATTACGTCCAAAGGGGCGTTTTTTTAACCTTTTGTGTGTTACGTTTATTTATGAAATATCATGTTCTTCGTACTTAAACCATAAAATTAAGTTCAAGAACAATATCGCAAAATAATTTTAAATTGAGCATATATTTAGAATTTTCGGTACACAGTCTCACGCGCTGGAGATAAAAATATTTTTTCTGTACAACGTTGCCATTGCTTGCTTTGAAATCGTTAAGATTGTTAATAAAAAATTCGTTGAAGTTTTACAAAATATGAAATCGTTAATAAAACAAATTCCAAATTTTGGCTTCCAGATGCCTATATTCCCAGCAGGATTACGGCATTCAAAATTCGATGGCTCTAGGTACTGTCGTCTTATCACAATGCGAGAAACATACATACATTTATGCAGATTCTTCATTATTTAATTTCTTTTAATATAATACAGGGCTGCAATATTTGGTGGCAACAGTTTGAAAAGTGAACCGACATTTAATGTTTCCGACGCAAAATCGCAAAACGTACACAATAGTCCTTCAGGGACAAAACGCCTTTCGACTGAAAAAAAGAATGTTTCGAATATTGCAAAGGTTAAAATTGTAAAAGGTTAAAAGGTACACTGCGATTAAAAAAGGGGGGGGGGACAGTTCTATTTCCCGTGTTCTACTAGTACCTCCTACATACATGTATGTAGGGGGTACTGGTTCTACTGGGCCGATTGACGAAATTCAACTTGCGTTTCTCGTCTCGGAAGCGCGACTTAGGATATATTCTAGATTTATATATATAGCATTATTTTAACGTAGGTATTTTGACACAAAATCGGACTATTTCTGAAATAACATAATAACATACCAATTATTTTACATATTTCGATTCTACGACTCAAATTAGGCCAAACTGCCAAGTTTTGTAAAAATCGCACGAGTAGTTTTTGAAATATTAGCTATGAAAATTTTAGCTCCTCAATGTTAATTGAATTTGGTATATATTTATAATTATCTCTTTTTTTTATTAAACTTATTTGATTCCTTCTTTTAGAATTAGAAATTTAGATTCATTCCAAATAAAATTCGCCCATTTTTTATGATTTATTTTAAAAATTTGTATTTTAAAATGATTTTTATACATTTTTCGAAAAACATTTTGAATTATAACCTATGAAATTTTTAACATCATCTTAAATTAGATGTATTTCTAGGCACACCTGCCAAAAATTTCAGTCTTTTATTCAAATTTGTCTAAGATATATGGTTGACATGAATTTACATATTGGAGCGTTTTGGAATTTGGGATCTTTTTTTTTTGAGTGATTATAATGCCAAATGTGGTTTATGGATTTTGTTACAGTGATAGCCACAGCTATTTTTTACCTTAAATTTCAAATAAATTTTCACAGAGAATTAATTATGTGGAATTTTTTCCCTTGATGCGTAATAAATATTTATTAATACTATATGAAAAGCTACTTTATTTAAATTATAGATGATTTTGTTCAGATTTTAAATTTTTTTAAAAAATTTCTTTCTTTTTTGCCTTTTTTTAAAAATATTTATAATAGTAAAATTTTACATTTGCCGTGTTATCGTCTGCTAGTTTACTTTATTTAAATCGAATTGTCTAAAACTGAGAACTTCCGTTTGATGTTTTATAAACTGTTTTATTTCTTTAGCATTTAGCAAAAAATCTTTTAATTAAATTATTATCCTTTGGACTTTGCTTTAAACTTAATTTACAGTTAAAATGCCTAGAAAATGAAAAGCTATCTTCAGCTGAAGCGCAACTGATGTAATTGATATTTAAAAAAAATGACAAGAATGCAAAATTTATGGAAGTTATTTATGGAAGTTTATTTACCGAAAAAGCTTAATCTTTTTGTGTGAGCATTGAAAATAATGCAGAAGAATTTGATATTTAAAAAAAATGACAAGAATGCAAAATTTATGGAAGTTATTTATGGAAGTTTATTTACCGAAAAAGCTTAATCTTTTTGTGTGAGCATTGAAAATAAATGCAGAAGAAAAGAAGAAAATTAGGGAGAAAAGTAAGCAAAAATTTGAAGGGGAATTCGGCTGTTAGAAATATTAAGATGTTTCGAAAAGTTGGATGCTTTTGAATATACTTTCAGAATACTTCAAGGAATTCGGGTGTTCAAAGAGAAAACACTTGGGCGTGTAACATCAGCAAATACCATCAATTGAGCTTGCGCTGACGGAAAAGACAAAAACGATATCATTGCAGATTAACGAGAAGAGCGACTGGTTTTCGACTATATGGTTGGTATAAATTTAAATTACGTCATACAACATCATATGGTATCATAAACGGAGAATCTCATGATTTCTCAGTCAAATTATTTGAAGATTCAGGAATTTATCCAGTGATGTATATGGATGTCATCTAAAGACATTTTCCTTCTTGATGAAACCAATCTTTCCTTTCATCTCATGTTTCAAAATGCCTAGCTTCTAAAGACTGATAAAGGCTCTGACCAAATACTGATGAAATTGATTGAATTGCATTATTAAGTTATGGGGGCTATTTGCCTAAAAGAAGGGGTGCTTTCGTGAAGAACTTTCTGAGGGAAACCAGCTCGTATGCACGTTATACATCAAAAGAAAACTACGAAAACGTCTATGCAGCCACCTCATTCGCCGGCATAAGAAACATGAAGCGAACTACCAGTGTTCAGCGACTTTGCCGCTCGGCCGTTTGTGGGCCCTTATGAAATGGAAGGGGATAACTTTATATAAAACGAATGTCAGAAACACCAAGATGTTTCGAAAAGTTGGATGCTTTTTAATATACTTGCAAAAAGCCTGAAGAAAAAGAGCAAGCCATTAAGAAGAAAAAAATAATTTTTGAACAAAATTTAGTATTTTTTTTATTTAAAACTTTCTTAATCTTATGATATTTGATTCTTGCGATTTCAAAAATAAAATATTTGACTAAAATATGAATAACATTTTAAGAAACTAAATGTAGGATGATAAAATTGTATAAAGCAATGGGCCAGTGATAAAACTGTTTAAAGCAATGTATGAATGTCATTCTAAGTTAAAATGTCGGTTTTATTTATTTATTTATTTATTTACACTGCTCGACATTGAAAATGCAACACCAAGAAGGAGTGGTTAGAAATTTATGCAAATTTTAGAGTTGATACACGTCACTGAGTTATGCGAATGATGTGAAATGCGCAGCTCTCCGACGCACGTGATGGAAGATATAAGGGAAGGACCGTGCAGAATGGGCAATATTCGTATCGTTATTTCTGCCAGACGAGCTATCGAGGAAAGTTGGTTTTTGTCCCGGAGGATACGTGTAATAGGAAAGAATGCCAGGCCGCCGTCAACGAAGGCACTTCCAGCAGATTGACGATTTTACGAGGGGTATGGTGATCGGACTGAGAAGGGCGGGCTGGTCCTTACGTCAAATCGCAACTGATACCCACATGGATGCGAGCACCGTGTATCGGCTATGGCAAGCATGGTTGGAACAAGGAAATGTGGGAAGAAGGAGGGGTGCAGGTGCAGCCAGAGTGACGTCAGCACGCGTTGATCGACGCATCCGCCGACAAGCTGTGGCGGTCCCGCAAGTCACTTGTACCGCGATTCTGCAGCATGTGCAAGATACCCTGGATGTTCTCGTGTCGTCGAGAACCATTTCCCGTCGATTAGTTGAACGTGGCCTGCACTCACGGCGTCCGTTAAGAAGACTGCCATTGACCCCGCAGCATAGACGCCAACGTTTAGAATGGTGCCGGACTGGAGCGATGTATGTGGATAACAGAATGGCAAAACGTCGTGTTCTCAGATGAGTCACGCTTTCTTTTATCCAGTGACAGTCGCCGCATACGTGTGTGGCTTCAAAGTGGAGACAGATCTAATCCGGCAGTAACTATAGAACGGCCCACCGCGCGACAACGTGGCATAATGGTTTGGTGAGCTATTGCCTACAAGGTCACCACAAGTTTGTGTTCAGGACACTATGACTGCCCAACAATACTTGGATAATGTACTGCGGCTGGTGGAAATCCCCTACCTTCAGGCGCTGCCTAATGCAATTAAGCAGGATAACGCCCGACCATACAGTGCTCGGATCTACCAACATGCTCTGCAAGGCATACAGATGCTTCCTTGGCCACCGTACTCTCCTGACCTATCAACGATCGAACATGTGGGGGATGTGATTGGACGCCATTTGCAGACTTTACTCCTGCCTCGTGCTTTAAAATGCCTAGAAAATGAAAAGCTATCTTCAGCTGAAGCGCAACTGATGTAATTGATATTTAAAAAAAATGACAAGAATGCAAAATTTATGGAAGTTATTTATGGAAGTTTATTTACCGAAAAAGCTTAATCTTTTTGTGTGAGCATTTAAGACGAACTGTGGCAAATGGTTGAAAGGGAATAGAGAGCCATTCCTCAGGACACCATCCGCACTTTTATTGACTCTATGCCCAGACGTGTTTCTTCATGCATCGCTGTCCGTTTTGAAGGGGAATTCGGCTGTTAGAAATATTAAGATGTTTCGAAAAGTTGGATGCTTTTGAATATACTTTCAGAATACTTCAAGGAATTCGGGTGTTCAAAGAGAAAACACTTGGGCGTGTAACATCAGCAAATACCATCAATTGAGCTTGCGCTGACGGAAAAGACAAAAACGATATCATTGCAGATTAACGAGAAGAGCGACTGGTTTTCGACTATATGGTTGGTATAAATTTAAATTACGTCATACAACATCATATGGTATCATAAACGGAGAATCTCATGATTTCTCAGTCAAATTATTTGAAGATTCAGGAATTTATCCAGTGATGTATATGGATGTCATCTAAAGACATTTTCCTTCTTGATGAAACCAATCTTTCCTTTCATCTCATGTTTCAAAATGCCTAGCTTCTAAAGACTGATAAAGGCTCTGACCAAATACTGATGAAATTGATTGAATTGCATTATTAAGTTATGGGGGCTATTTGCCTAAAAGAAGGGGTGCTTTCGTGAAGAACTTTCTGAGGGAAACCAGCTCGTATGCACGTTATACATCAAAAGAAAACTACGAAAACGTCTATGCAGCCACCTCATTCGCCGGCATAAGAAACATGAAGCGAACTACCAGTGTTCAGCGACTTTGCCGCTCGGCCGTTTGTGGGCCCTTATGAAATGGAAGGGGATAACTTTATATAAAACGAATGTCAGAAACACCAAGATGTTTCGAAAAGTTGGATGCTTTTTAATATACTTGCAAAAAGCCTGAAGAAAAAGAGCAAGCCATTAAGAAGAAAAAAATAATTTTTGAACAAAATTTAGTATTTTTTTTATTTAAAACTTTCTTAATCTTATGATATTTGATTCTTGCGATTTCAAAAATAAAATATTTGACTAAAATATGAATAACATTTTAAGAAACTAAATGTAGGATGATAAAATTGTATAAAGCAATGGGCCAGTGATAAAACTGTTTAAAGCAATGTATGAATGTCATTCTAAGTTAAAATGTCGGTTTTATTTATTTATTTATTTATTTACACTGCTCGACATTGAAAATGCAACACCAAGAAGGAGTGGTTAGAAATTTATGCAAATTTTAGAGTTGATACACGTCACTGAGTTATGCGAATGATGTGAAATGCGCAGCTCTCCGACGCACGTGATGGAAGATATAAGGGAAGGACCGTGCAGAATGGGCAATATTCGTATCGTTATTTCTGCCAGACGAGCTATCGAGGAAAGTTGGTTTTTGTCCCGGAGGATACGTGTAATAGGAAAGAATGCCAGGCCGCCGTCAACGAAGGCACTTCCAGCAGATTGACGATTTTACGAGGGGTATGGTGATCGGACTGAGAAGGGCGGGCTGGTCCTTACGTCAAATCGCAACTGATACCCACATGGATGCGAGCACCGTGTATCGGCTATGGCAAGCATGGTTGGAACAAGGAAATGTGGGAAGAAGGAGGGGTGCAGGTGCAGCCAGAGTGACGTCAGCACGCGTTGATCGACGCATCCGCCGACAAGCTGTGGCGGTCCCGCAAGTCACTTGTACCGCGATTCTGCAGCATGTGCAAGATACCCTGGATGTTCTCGTGTCGTCGAGAACCATTTCCCGTCGATTAGTTGAACGTGGCCTGCACTCACGGCGTCCGTTAAGAAGACTGCCATTGACCCCGCAGCATAGACGCCAACGTTTAGAATGGTGCCGGACTGGAGCGATGTATGTGGATAACAGAATGGCAAAACGTCGTGTTCTCAGATGAGTCACGCTTTCTTTTATCCAGTGACAGTCGCCGCATACGTGTGTGGCTTCAAAGTGGAGACAGATCTAATCCGGCAGTAACTATAGAACGGCCCACCGCGCGACAACGTGGCATAATGGTTTGGTGAGCTATTGCCTACAAGGTCACCACAAGTTTGTGTTCAGGACACTATGACTGCCCAACAATACTTGGATAATGTACTGCGGCTGGTGGAAATCCCCTACCTTCAGGCGCTGCCTAATGCAATTTTTCAG
>KK119326.1:49814-61184 GCA_000611955.2 Stegodyphus mimosarum | reverse complement strand
TGCCTAATGCAATTTTTAAGCAGGATAACGCCCGACCATACAGTGCTCGGATCTACCAACATGCTCTGCAAGGCATACAGATGCTTCCTTGGCCACCGTACTCTCCTGACCTATCAACGATCGAACATGTGGGGGATGTGATTGGACGCCATTTGCAGACTTTACTCCTGCCTCGTGCAGAAGACGAACTGTGGCAAATGGTTGAAAGGGAATAGAGAGCCATTCCTCAGGACACCATCCGCACTTTTATTGACTCTATGCCCAGACGTGTTTCTTCATGCATCGCTGTCCGCGGTGGTCCTACATCCTACTGATCCGACGCCGTTCTCGCTCTGTATTCTGACTATCATTTTGAAATAAAGATCACTTATTGCTGCTTGCTGTCTCTGTCTTTTTCCAAATTTCATCACTTTCTGACCACTCCTTCTTGATGTTACATTTTCAATGTCGAGAAGTGTATTTATTATTAATCTGTCCTCTTCGCCTCTCAATGAGCATTACAGGTCAGTCAGGTTATCCTGATCGTTGTACCAGCAACCTGAGTCGGTTATAGAGCTCTCTCATTTATATATCTTTTCTGAACGGCCCAATGAAAGGCGTGTCAACTGTGCTTTACTGTATTTTCTCTTTTAATATATGCAGTTTTCAAATGCACCGTAATCTGAGTCACAAAGTATGCTTTCGAAAGAAACGCAATTCAAATAAATAAAATCAAATTCTGGGAAGTTTTTATATTAATAAATATATTTAAAATGCGCAGTACGAATGAATTAATAGAAAATTTTAAAACAATTATCTGAAGAGACAGTGCAGTACAAATAATTAAAAAAAAATTCTGAAAGTTAAAAAATGAACTAAAATTATAACTATGACTAAAACATATAGTATGTAAAATGCCTAGCTTCTAAAGACTGATAAAGGCTCTGACCAAATACTGATGAAATTGATTGAATTGCATTATTAAGTTATGGGGGCTATTTGCCTAAAAGAAGGGGTGCTTTCGTGAAGAACTTTCTGAGGGAAACCAGCTCGTATGCACGTTATACATCAAAAGAAAACTACGAAAACGTCTATGCAGCCACCTCATTCGCCGGCATAAGAAACATGAAGCGAACTACCAGTGTTCAGCGACTTTGCCGCTCGGCCGTTTGTGGGCCCTTATGAAATGGAAGGGGATAACTTTATATAAAACGAATGTCAGAAACACCAAGATGTTTCGAAAAGTTGGATGCTTTTTAATATACTTGCAAAAAGCCTGAAGAAAAAGAGCAAGCCATTAAGAAGAAAAAAATAATTTTTGAACAAAATTTAGTATTTTTTTTATTTAAAACTTTCTTAATCTTATGATATTTGATTCTTGCGATTTCAAAAATAAAATATTTGACTAAAATATGAATAACATTTTAAGAAACTAAATGTAGGATGATAAAATTGTATAAAGCAATGGGCCAGTGATAAAACTGTTTAAAGCAATGTATGAATGTCATTCTAAGTTAAAATGTCGGTTTTATTTATTTATTTATTTATTTACACTGCTCGACATTGAAAATGCAACACCAAGAAGGAGTGGTTAGAAATTTATGCAAATTTTAGAGTTGATACACGTCACTGAGTTATGCGAATGATGTGAAATGCGCAGCTCTCCGACGCACGTGATGGAAGATATAAGGGAAGGACCGTGCAGAATGGGCAATATTCGTATCGTTATTTCTGCCAGACGAGCTATCGAGGAAAGTTGGTTTTTGTCCCGGAGGATACGTGTAATAGGAAAGAATGCCAGGCCGCCGTCAACGAAGGCACTTCCAGCAGATTGACGATTTTACGAGGGGTATGGTGATCGGACTGAGAAGGGCGGGCTGGTCCTTACGTCAAATCGCAACTGATACCCACATGGATGCGAGCACCGTGTATCGGCTATGGCAAGCATGGTTGGAACAAGGAAATGTGGGAAGAAGGAGGGGTGCAGGTGCAGCCAGAGTGACGTCAGCACGCGTTGATCGACGCATCCGCCGACAAGCTGTGGCGGTCCCGCAAGTCACTTGTACCGCGATTCTGCAGCATGTGCAAGATACCCTGGATGTTCTCGTGTCGTCGAGAACCATTTCCCGTCGATTAGTTGAACGTGGCCTGCACTCACGGCGTCCGTTAAGAAGACTGCCATTGACCCCGCAGCATAGACGCCAACGTTTAGAATGGTGCCGGACTGGAGCGATGTATGTGGATAACAGAATGGCAAAACGTCGTGTTCTCAGATGAGTCACGCTTTCTTTTATCCAGTGACAGTCGCCGCATACGTGTGTGGCTTCAAAGTGGAGACAGATCTTTGCCTAATGCAATTTTTAAGCAGGATAACGCCCGACCATACAGTGCTCGGATCTACCAACATGCTCTGCAAGGCATACAGATGCTTCCTTGGCCACCGTACTCTCCTGACCTATCAACGATCGAACATGTGGGGGATGTGATTGGACGCCATTTGCAGACTTTACTCCTGCCTCGTGCAGAAGACGAACTGTGGCAAATGGTTGAAAGGGAATAGAGAGCCATTCCTCAGGACACCATCCGCACTTTTATTGACTCTATGCCCAGACGTGTTTCTTCATGCATCGCTGTCCGCGGTGGTCCTACATCCTACTGATCCGACGCCGTTCTCGCTCTGTATTCTGACTATCATTTTGAAATAAAGATCACTTATTGCTGCTTGCTGTCTCTGTCTTTTTCCAAATTTCATCACTTTCTGACCACTCCTTCTTGATGTTACATTTTCAATGTCGAGAAGTGTATTTATTATTAATCTGTCCTCTTCGCCTCTCAATGAGCATTACAGGTCAGTCAGGTTATCCTGATCGTTGTACCAGCAACCTGAGTCGGTTATAGAGCTCTCTCATTTATATATCTTTTCTGAACGGCCCAATGAAAGGCGTGTCAACTGTGCTTTACTGTATTTTCTCTTTTAATATATGCAGTTTTCAAATGCACCGTAATCTGAGTCACAAAGTATGCTTTCGAAAGAAACGCAATTCAAATAAATAAAATCAAATTCTGGGAAGTTTTTATATTAATAAATATATTTAAAATGCGCAGTACGAATGAATTAATAGAAAATTTTAAAACAATTATCTGAAGAGACAGTGCAGTACAAATAATTAAAAAAAAATTCTGAAAGTTAAAAAATGAACTAAAATTATAACTATGACTAAAACATATAGTATGAAGAAAACTATTTGAAAAAAATAAACGATGGACCTTTTATTTAAACTACGCAGTTCGAATGAGTAAACGGAAAATTTTAAAACAGTTCTTTGAAAGAAATCATGCAACTTAAAAAATTAAATTGAAATTCGAAAAAGAAAAAATTCCTTAAAATAATAACAATCATAATTAAAAATATAATATAAAGAAAATTATTTGAAAGTAAGGAACGATTGTGACTTTTTTTCCCTCACGCTCATGTAAAAAGGGAAACAAAATTAGGTTGCCATATATTCAGAAGTTAGCCAAATGAACTGTTCTTGGCGCAAATTAATTGAATTTCTCCGTAAATTTCGCACCAAATTTTACAAAATTTAAGATCTAGGCATAATTTGAGTCGTAGAATCGAAATAAAAAACTGGTATGTTATTTCAGAAAAAGGCTGATTTTGTGTCAAAATACCTATGTTAGAACAGTGCTATACATAAATATAATATATGTTCTAAGCCGCGCTTTCGAGACATGAAGAACGCAATTTGAATTTCATCAATCGGCCCAACAGAACGGGAGATATAGAACTGACTTTTTTTTTTTTTTTTCTGCGCAGTGTACCTTGACGTTAAAAGAAAATCCGCCAAGTCAAAAGGAGAATTGTAAAACCATGAAAATGCTCAATGTAAACTGGAAATAAAATAATTAAAGTCTATTTGAATCTGAAAAGAGTGAAAAAATATAATGTGCATCGTCTGTCTACACGAAATATCCTCGAACGCAGAACGCGCTGCAGAATTCTTCATGAGAAACATTCGTCCAAGCAAAAATGGAAAAATATTGCCACAACAGATGAATCTTGGATGTATTTAAATGATACAATGAAAAAAAAAATAGAAATTACAAATTAAATTAGCAGTTATACATAATTATTATTAATTGTTAATTATTAATAATGAAAGTGACCTGAAATGCAAATATTTACTGCATTTCCGTTGTTTTTTTTTTGCTTCAATACCTACAGTATTGGGTACACAGAAATGTATTGTTCTGTTTACCTTTTGTACATTCCCAAATAATACGATCTTTTTATTTTCTATGTATACGATGCTGATATTCATCAATTATTAAGCAAGGTTTTCTTTCCATTCCTAGTTGGCAGTACGCGCGCTGGAGATAATTTTTTTTTTTTCGTACAGTGTTGCCATTGCTCGCTTTGAAATCGTTGAGTTTGTTATTCAAAAATTCCTTGAAGTTTTACAAAATATGAAATCGTTAATAAAACAAATTCCAAATTTGGGCTTCCAGATGCCCATGGTCGGGTGGAAACGTACGTTCTTCGAAGTTTGATGGCTCTAGATAATGTTGTTTTATCGCAATGCGAGAAATACACATACAGTTATGCAGAATCTTTCTTATTTAATTTCTTTAAATATAACACAGGGCTCTAAAAATTTGGTGGCAACAATTTGAAAAGAGGACTGACATTTATAGTTAACCAACCCAAAATGCCAAAACGAAATTGATATTCCTTGAGAGCAAATTGTCACTTTGGACTAATAATTAAAATTCAATAAAATATATATATAAATAAAATTTAATAAATCATTGAGTTTATGACAAATAGTTAAATAAAGGAAGTAAAATATAAGACTTCATCTTATTTAGGCTCCGCTATACTTACAGTTTCATTCAAAAATAGCTCAGCCGGCATCGGACTGAATTTAAGCCCTGAATATATCGAATAACGTACTATTTCAACGAATGGGAAGGTGGGAAAAGATAACCAGTGGGAAAAGGTAAAACAACCAGTGGGAAAAGGTAAAAAGCGTTGCTAATGAGAATACAGAAAATACTACTAAAAGCAGTAGTATGAAAGCATGGAAAGAAATTTAAACGGAGGAGTGTAGCGTCGACAACAAAGAAAGAAGAGTTTAGCGCTTTCTGAACACGATATCCTGACAATATAATTCTAACTGTCAAGCAGAATAGAACTGGAGAGGATTTTTGATAATAACATGAGAAAAACGAAAGGTCTGCCCAAGCTGTAATTTTCTTTCCCTGTATTTATCAACATAGTTCAAATATCTGCAGAAGTTCTGAAATAGGAGGTCACTAGCGCTGGACCTGACGATCAAAAGTAATCAATTGTAGAGACATTAGGTTATTTAGGAGCAAGAGACATGAAAAATGAGCAATGCCCACGCCGGGAGTCGAACTCCGGACCTCTCAAATACGCGCCGAGTGTGCTGACCAGAAAGGCACGCCAAAAAGGCAGGAGATATACCTTATATATTCCCTCTTTTAAAGGGCAAATGGGGATTAGGGGACCCAATCGTCAAACACTGGAAGTAGAGAATCATCATCCATCATCTTTTTTAGTTCGGCCGCCACTGTAGAGTCATTAGGATTTTTTAAGCAGGAATCGTGAGAAAAGAGCAATGCCCTCGCCGGGACACGAACTTCGGACCTCTCAAATACATGGCGAGTGTGCTGGTCATTATACAACGAAGGCATACTAAGAAGCAGGAAGAAATACCTTATTCTTTGTTAGTACTATGGCAGAATATTCGCAATGTTCCTGCTTGTTTATGGTCGATATTTGGTGTCCCTTTATCATCATGTATTTAATTTTGTGTTTTTACCTTGTGGGGTTTTACTTATTTAATTCCAAAGTTCAGACTTAGAACCCCACGAACACTAACAAGCGAATAATCGCTTAAGTGTGTGAATAAGCACGTAAGACTTAAGAAGGGTGAACTACCCTTTATTTCACAGAATAAATACAATCAACTCCTAACTTGGAGTATACACAAAGCCCCCACTTGGGCTTGAACTTAAATAATTATGAATTTTCTTTTTTTTTTTTTTTTCTGCGCAGTGTACCTTGACGTTAAAAGAAAATCCGCCAAGTCAAAAGGAGAATTGTAAAACCATGAAAATGCTCAATGTAAACTGGAAATAAAATAATTAAAGTCTATTTGAATCTGAAAAGAGTGAAAAAATATAATGTGCATCGTCTGTCTACACGAAATATCCTCGAACGCAGAACGCGCTGCAGAATTCTTCATGAGAAACATTCGTCCAAGCAAAAATGGAAAAATATTGCCACAACAGATGAATCTTGGATGTATTTAAATGATACAATGAAAAAAAAAATAGAAATTACAAATTAAATTAGCAGTTATACATAATTATTATTAATTGTTAATTATTAATAATGAAAGTGACCTGAAATGCAAATATTTACTGCATTTCCGTTGTTTTTTTTTTGCTTCAATACCTACAGTATTGGGTACACAGAAATGTATTGTTCTGTTTACCTTTTGTACATTCCCAAATAATACGATCTTTTTATTTTCTATGTATACGATGCTGATATTCATCAATTATTAAGCAAGGTTTTCTTTCCATTCCTAGTTGGCAGTACGCGCGCTGGAGATAATTTTTTTTTTTTCGTACAGTGTTGCCATTGCTCGCTTTGAAATCGTTGAGTTTGTTATTCAAAAATTCCTTGAAGTTTTACAAAATATGAAATCGTTAATAAAACAAATTCCAAATTTGGGCTTCCAGATGCCCATGGTCGGGTGGAAACGTACGTTCTTCGAAGTTTGATGGCTCTAGATAATGTTGTTTTATCGCAATGCGAGAAATACACATACAGTTATGCAGAATCTTTCTTATTTAATTTCTTTAAATATAACACAGGGCTCTAAAAATTTGGTGGCAACAATTTGAAAAGAGGACTGACATTTATAGTTAACCAACCCAAAATGCCAAAACGAAATTGATATTCCTTGAGAGCAAATTGTCACTTTGGACTAATAATTAAAATTCAATAAAATATATATATAAATAAAATTTAATAAATCATTGAGTTTATGACAAATAGTTAAATAAAGGAAGTAAAATATAAGACTTCATCTTATTTAGGCTCCGCTATACTTACAGTTTCATTCAAAAATAGCTCAGCCGGCATCGGACTGAATTTAAGCCCTGAATATATCGAATAACGTACTATTTCAACGAATGGGAAGGTGGGAAAAGATAACCAGTGGGAAAAGGTAAAACAACCAGTGGGAAAAGGTAAAAAGCGTTGCTAATGAGAATACAGAAAATACTACTAAAAGCAGTAGTATGAAAGCATGGAAAGAAATTTAAACGGAGGAGTGTAGCGTCGACAACAAAGAAAGAAGAGTTTAGCGCTTTCTGAACACGATATCCTGACAATATAATTCTAACTGTCAAGCAGAATAGAACTGGAGAGGATTTTTGATAATAACATGAGAAAAACGAAAGGTCTGCCCAAGCTGTAATTTTCTTTCCCTGTATTTATCAACATAGTTCAAATATCTGCAGAAGTTCTGAAATAGGAGGTCACTAGCGCTGGACCTGACGATCAAAAGTAATCAATTGTAGAGACATTAGGTTATTTAGGAGCAAGAGACATGAAAAATGAGCAATGCCCACGCCGGGAGTCGAACTCCGGACCTCTCAAATACGCGCCGAGTGTGCTGACCAGAAAGGCACGCCAAAAAGGCAGGAGATATACCTTATATATTCCCTCTTTTAAAGGGCAAATGGGGATTAGGGGACCCAATCGTCAAACACTGGAAGTAGAGAATCATCATCCATCATCTTTTTTAGTTCGGCCGCCACTGTAGAGTCATTAGGATTTTTTAAGCAGGAATCGTGAGAAAAGAGCAATGCCCTCGCCGGGACACGAACTTCGGACCTCTCAAATACATGGCGAGTGTGCTGGTCATTATACAACGAAGGCATACTAAGAAGCAGGAAGAAATACCTTATTCTTTGTTAGTACTATGGCAGAATATTCGCAATGTTCCTGCTTGTTTATGGTCGATATTTGGTGTCCCTTTATCATCATGTATTTAATTTTGTGTTTTTACCTTGTGGGGTTTTACTTATTTAATTCCAAAGTTCAGACTTAGAACCCCACGAACACTAACAAGCGAATAATCGCTTAAGTGTGTGAATAAGCACGTAAGACTTAAGAAGGGTGAACTACCCTTTATTTCACAGAATAAATACAATCAACTCCTAACTTGGAGTATACACAAAGCCCCCACTTGGGCTTGAACTTAAATAATTATGAATTTAAACTAAACTAAGCTTAACTAAAGCTATCTGAAAGGTATAGCCGAAGCTATCAGAATTCGAAGTAGTTGGCCCCTAAATATTAATTAAATCGACGAAGCCAAGCAAGGGCCTAAAGTATGGCCGAGCGTAGTATCTAAGAGAGAATGTAGCGAAATGGCAAACTCGCGCTAGTCAGGAAAATCAGACTCTCTCTCTAGAAGTCGGTGAAGCATCGACTTAAATAGTACTCTTACTCATTTGCATTCACTGCGTTTCTGAAATTACATTCTGGCAGGAAATTGTAAGCTGGAATTAGAATAGATAGGAAAGTTGCATAACCTAAAATAACTGTTAAAATTAGGATAAACCTTACAACCTTTTAACTTTAAATACAGTTAATTTTATGGTTTACGGCTTCGAGTTCCATTTAATGAGACTTGTGACAAGTTTGGAGTACTGTGGCGCAAACCATCGCCACAGTACTTTGGGGAACGAAAAATTTTACCTCTTATCATGAATTCATTCCAGTATCTGTAGAATAAGCCTTTGACATGGAGATGGGGGCTTTTCATTATTTAAAAGTCTGTCTTTAAAAGTGTCAACCTACTTCAAGGTGTTTTTTTCCAAAGAAAAGACAGGCATGCATTCAGAGGTTAGAATCGATTTTAAAGCGCATTTATTATTAAAATAAAATTTGCCTGATGTATTTCACCTACATAAAAGAAATGGAGCCCTTTTATTTAGAGCTCCTTTGCACTCAGGCTAGAATTACAATTTACGTAAAAAAAAAAAAAAAAAAAAAAAAAAAAAAAAGAGAAGAAGTGTCGAAGCCGGGGTCCGACGCAATTTAAGCTCTGGTATGCTGCGTTCGGAATATAACGTGATCAAATGAGCAACTAACTAGTTGTTATAAATATATTGAATGGGTTTTAAGGAGGGAGATTGGTTTACGATTCTTCACTCTTATTTAATGCAGCTCAGAAGTGGGAGGGAGGGGTCTGCAAGAAGACAACTGTCTGCTTCACTCAACGAATTTGGAATTATTCGCTACCCCATACCCGCTTGGTTCATATAACCTCTACACCTCATATAGCGCATCAAATACTGAGAATTTGCTTTGATTACGTTTTGAAATCTTTATAGAGATTTTTATAGAATAGTCTCCTATAAAGGCTTTACTAAATTTGAGAAATATTTTAAAGTAACATTTCTATAGAATTTCGTACTGCGAAAGCGTTATACAACTTTTTTTCAGTATTTTATATAGAAGCATTTCTATAGAGGATTACTTTAGAAAGTTCCATAGGAATTTCTATAGAGCTCTGTCATCCTCTATAGAAAATGTTCGTAAGAGTCAACTTAATGTATTCTTTTTTTCTCAGGAATTATTCTACATTAGTATGTTAAAGTTTAAGATGATTCCTTGTTTCCGAGAGCAATTTAGAAAGTGTTTTGCTCACAAGTCCACAAGCAAAACAGCAACAAACACAGGCGAAATCTTGAGATACCCGGCTTCCAGGGAGAAAATCCTCTACTGGAACCAAAGTTGTACTACCCCAAGGCATGCCCTTGTTACAGTCAGTCAATGCAAGCAAATATAAACGGAAGAGTTATGTAAAAACAAAGCGTGAAGTTGGATAAGTTTTGGTCCAATGAACTTCCTCTTCGACTGCTCTTAAACTCATTAACTTTCTTTAAATTCTAGCTAACGACTCGAGGAACTGCAAGTGTTCACGCTAGCATTTTACTAGAGCATAACTTTAGACATACATTGTTTAATTTTTTAGGTAAATGTTGGATTACTTATCAGGTCAAATGTGTAGATTTTGCATTAAAAATATTCTAGGAATATATTTATGTGTGTGTGTAATAAAAACAAACTAAGAAGTAATGATGCAGGAACACTGTGACGTAGAAACGCAGAAATACTGATCACGTACTTGATGACACTTGATGCTTCATTGTGATAAAAAAGAGAAAAAAAATTATATGGTATTTCTCCCGCCTTCTTTGCATGCCTTCGTGGTGTAGTGGTCAGCATGCTCGGAACATATTCCAGAGGTCCGTGGTTCGAGCCTCGGTGAAAGCATTGCTCATTTGTTTCTTCTCCTGCATAAAAAAAATCTACAGTGGCGCCTGAACTAAAAAAGGTGGTGAATGATGATTCTCCACCACCAGGATTTGGCAATTGGGTCCCTTAATTCCCAGTCGCCTTTTAAAAGGGGGGAGTATATAAAGTTTTTCTTCCGCCTTCTTCGCATGCCTTCGCTGTGTACTGGTCAGCACGCTCGGCGCGTATTCGAGATGTCCGTGGTTCGAGTCCCGCTGAGGGCATTGCTCATTTTTCATCTCTCCTGCTTTCAAAAGATACCTAATGTCTCTACAAAGTAGCAAATTTTATTTGCCTAGAACGTAGATCGATACTGAACAGGAAGAATTTTGATTCCGTAGAATACCAATCCATAATGAATAGGAAACTTGGCAGTCGAGGCAGATTAAATTACACTTTTATTTAAACTCATATTTGTGGCCAGTGAACATCTACGTCTTTGAATACTATTGCCATAGGAAGACAATACAGGGAAATGACATCCAAGCAGCAACAGAGATACAAACGAAGTGTGCACTTATCCAAAAAGTGGCAGTTTGTTAAGAGAAAGGTTTTGGTTTAGGTTAGAAAGGTTACAGTTTTCAGAGTTCAGCTTTCAAATTAATTGCGTCATCAGCGTTATGCGAGGTCTGTGGCATAGATTTATTTAGAAATGAAGCAGTCCAGAAATGTTATTATTATTTTTAGAATAGAGAGACGAAATAACAAAATTAAAAATGAGGAATTGAGACTTTTACTAAATTAAATTATAAAGCTGATTTATATATTGTTTATCTTACACGTATATATATATATGCATAACCTAGTCGAATTCAATCGCAAAATCCAAATCAGACAACACTTTTTTTTCTCAATTGGCACTCTTAACTTTATGCTTGTTTTCTTAACTTTGCTTAGGTAACATTTTCATAAAAACAATAAAGATGAGAAAAAAAATCACATACCGTAAATACACGAGATAAGTGTAAAATAAGATA
>KK119326.1:21923-49742 GCA_000611955.2 Stegodyphus mimosarum | reverse complement strand
AAATTCTCAAATTATTCTTTTCAAAAACTTTCAACCAGGTTAGAAAGGGTTTTATCGAGGCTAGAAGATTCATCCCAAACTTAAAACTAGAATCCGAAATGGAAAAACACACAATTTTGAAATAAGAAAGTAATATATCACTACAATCAGAAAAAAGAACTATAAAAGCATTCTGATTCTAGCGATATATTATAAAGTAATACGTTGCTACAATAAGAAAAGATAAAAATAATCATATTTCTCATCGAAATAATCAGTTAAGTTAGCAAATTACGCCATTTAAGGAATTTGAAAGTAAGGAAATGATTTATAATGACGTAGTCTTTCGTTACCCGTAAGGCATAAGAAGAATTCGAAAGTACCCTATACAAGTCCATGCCGTGTTCAAGGCGCGGTAATTCAGTTGAAGGACTTTGTCCTGACTTTCCTCTAGGACTTCAAAGGACATACATTCTTCACCCGGAAAAGCGCCATTGTTTAGTTAGATCTTGGCTTCGGATCGTTTAGGTTGAATATAATGACATATATCGACCTTCAAACGAAGAATACATACTTTCTTTTCTTCGCACGCAAATGACTCGCTCACTTATCAATCGCAGTTTCGCTTCTGCTTGAATACATTATTTCTCTATTCTGGCAACAGGAAAATCTATCTAGATATTTCTGTGACAAGTTTATTCGACTGATCGTTAATAAAATTTAAAAAAAAAAATGTTTAATTTCTAATGCATGCACGTGTATATGAATGTAAGCTATACATATAAAGAAGAAAGTCTGTGTCCTCTAATAACTCAGTCACTAGTATAGCTATCGTCACCAAACTTTCTACAATTCTTTTCTGGGTCCTGAAAAAGGTCGACGTACACTTTTTTCCAAACATAAATAAATAAATAAATTTAAAAATTTTTAAAAAAAAAAAAAAAAAAAAAAAAAAAAACCCTAAAATGAAAGATATTAATTAAAAAGTCCGAAAAACGATAATTTTCGCCCTCATTTTTCCAAGTGGCGACAGTCTCGCAAGCTGGAGATGAAAATCTGGTCATTGGTCATCAGGATACAATAGGCGCTTTTACCTACATTTGAAGTTTTGGCCCAAGGGCGCTGGCTTTACTTAAATGTTTAAGGACATAGGAGGGCTCACGCCGAAAAGGCGAATCCATGGACGAGTGCCGCCACTAGCGGCTTTTGAGTCTTTTGAACTGTTGTATGAGCAATTTGAAGATTTAACCTTGGAGAAGCAATTAAAAGTTTACCATTTTGGATTTTGATGAATTGTTCTTGGCCTTTTGACAGTATGTTCAATAGTTGAGTCATAGCTTACAAGTTCTCTTATATGAATTTTGCATTTCCTGGAAAAAGTTATGACAAGTAGAAAGTATTTCGTCATGTATGGAATCGATGTTCATTTCTTTGAGTATTTGCTTGTTCCGAACATACCATGAGGCGAATAAAATCATCTTTAGTAATTTATTTTGAAAAACTTCTAATTTTTTACGATAGGTTTTAGCAACGGTGGTCCAGGCAGGAATACCGTATGGTAAAATGGGTTGAATCATAGTAAGATATAGTACACGTTTTGTTCTTGTATGAATTATTATTCGAATTTCTTCGTAGGAGAGGATAAAGGGCAATAACCCTTGCGTTATGCATTCATAGTTTGTTCTTTAAACAATAATTGTTCGTCAAAGAGCACACCTAGATATTTAATGGAGCTGTTAATTGGTATTTGCACATTATTAATTTGAATATCAATTTCGACAGGAGTATTTCTTTTATATCTTCTAAAAACAGTGACGCTACAGTTATTTGGGTTTAATTTAGTTCTTTAGATCTTGAACCAATGATCAGTGATGTTAAATGCTAACTTTAGATTGTCCATAGCGAGTTGCGATTTTAAAGACTCCCTAAAAATGACAGTATCATCAGCATATTTAGCGATTTTTACATTTAATGGCTGTGGCATGTCATTTATGTTAACTAGGATCGGCGCTAAAATGATTCCTTGAGGGACGCCACTTTTAATTATCCTTCTATTGGAGAGAGATATTCCAATTCGAACTTGAAAATTGCGATTTTTTAAATAGGAATATATTAATTTGATGAGATTGATAGGGATAAGTGCTTTTTGCATTTTGAAGAGAAGGCTGAAGTGTCATACTCTGTCAAATGCCTTTTCTATGTCTAAAAAACATGCAGCAAAAACATTTTTCTTAATAAAAGCATCAGCAATAAATTCAGTCACATTAATGAGCTGGTGTGTGGTACTCTCTCCTTGGTTAAGTTCATATTGTTAGGAGTCGATGATATTATTCTTTTCCAAGTGATTAATTAGTCGAATTTGAATAACATTACAAATCAGTTGCGATAATTTCTATTGCCAGATTCCTACCTTGTATAAGTAAAGTCCCAGAATTTGTTCTGACATTTTTGTTTGGCGTTAATGTCCACGGCGAAATCCATATTGTTCGGAATCGATGATATTATTCTTTTCGAGGTGATTAATCAGTCGAATTTGAATAATTTTTTGGAAAATTTTACCAATGCAGGAAAGTAGGCTTATTAGGAGGTAACTGGTGGTTTCTTTTGGATTTTTACCTGTCTTAAGGAAGTTTATGATTATAGCATGCTTCCACTGATGTGGGAAATAATTTAAACGAAAGCAGACATTAAAAAGATCTGTTAATAATACGATGTAACGCCAGGGAAGTTCTCTGAGAGATTTATTGGAGATTGAATCTTATCCTTGTGCTTTTCTGATCTTGAGATTCTTAATGACGTTTTGTACTTCTCTAGGGGAGGTAGGTAATAAATAATTTATGACAGTGCGATGAATTAAATTCGCGTTGAATTCTTGGACTTCTTTTTCAGTTTCAGGATCGAAGTTGGGATTAAGAATAAAGATGTTTTCAAGCTGTTGAGCTAAAACTTCTACCATTTTCTGTTCAGAATACACCAGTCCATTGGGGGTATTGAGTGGGCCGATCCGATCCGCAAATCGCTTTTTAAGAGTTCTGGCAATTTTCCAAATAAGGGTAGTTTCATATTCCATGTTATCTAGGAGTTCTTATGCGATCACTGAGTAAATTAGAGAGTTCTCGAACTTTTTGATTAAGGAGTCTTTTTAATCTGGGGCCTCCAGTATTTCTCCATCGTTTTGCCAATCTATTCTTATTTTTGATTTTTTCTCAAATATAATCTAGAAGTGAAGTTTGAGAGCGATCTGCTTTAATGGTAGTAGCTTCTAGTAGAGCATTTTGAATTCTGGAGTTGATTTTATGGATTTCATTTTCGATATGAGAAATGTTAGCAAGATTAGGGTGAGCATTTGGGATTAAAATAAGAATATTAAATTTCTCCCAGTTAACAATGCGTTTGAAATTTTGATCATTTTGTTTAAAGCCATTTAGGATGAATTTAACGGGTAAGTGATCAGATGACATTTCCTGTAAGACTTCAATGTAAGGAGTTTGAATAATATTTTTAGTGATAACAATGTCGAGAACTTCCGAAGAGCCTGTGTAGTGAAATCTTGTAGGGGTTTCCGGTCCGAGTACTTTAAGATTATTGTGAACAGCATAATTATTGAGGACTGTGCCATTATTGTTCGTTCTACGTGAATTCCAAGCTGGATGTTTAAAATTTAGATCTCCAGTAATAAGTAATGGAAGATCTGTGCTAGTTAAGCAGTCCGGGTCTCTGTCGGTAATTTGGCTTCGTGGAGGATAACATGCGGAGATAAATAAATAAGTATCACCAGTTCTGCTATAAATGATGACCGCGGTGTGCTCAGTGCATGTATTTCTAGATGTCTCATTTAAAGTTGATTTTAAGTATGATGAGGGTACTTCCTCCTCTGTTATGTAGACGGTCGTTGCGATATATTTCATATCCAGCAATTTTAAAACGATCACAGCGGCGTAAATGAGTTTCATTAATGAGCATTATGTCAGTATTATGTTTATTTAAAAAATGCTGCAATTCAGTCTCTCGACGTTTAATGTTATTTGCATTAAAATAAGCGATATTTAAGCTATATATAGTAGTATCTGTTATATGTAAAGTTTTTTGCAGAGTTTTATGGGCCATATTCCGTGTTCATTAATAGGTCGAATGCTTCCATCCCAATTTGGATTTTGTCCAAAATGGATTTTGATTTTTTAAATCTTTCAAAAAGGGTATTAGCCGTTTGAAAGGTATTTTTAATCCAAGAAATGAATGAGTGTAAGCCATCTTTGATGAAACCACTTTCTGAGTCTTGAGTAGGAGTCTTTGAAGATTTTTCAGTTTCCTTTCGAGGTACTGACGGAAAGTTTTATTCATCATTCGGTGGTGGTGGTGGGTTTCTCTGAGTGTTGGTGTTTTTGCATATATTTTTGGAGTATTTCTCATACCGACGATAGGACGCAACGTGGGGTCCTCATCACATAAACAACACTTGTCGGGAAGTTTTTTTGTCTTTCTTACAACTTGATATTTCGTGACTTTCACCACATCTTAAACAGCGAGTTTTATGGTGGCAGTGCGATTTACTATGTCCATATCTTTGGCAGTTACGACACTGCTTTGATCCTGTCATTGGTTTAAATTGTTGAACGAATATAGCAAGTCCCGTGAGATGGGTTGAATTAAATATTTGCTTGCCTTTTTCACTTCGAACTACCTCCACTAAGAATAGCGGTAAAGATTTAATTTCGTCATCTATTTTCCTAGTAATTTGTTTTACTGATTTAACAGGTATACCTTTTTCTGTTAGGGTTTTTTCAGTTTCAGCAACTCGAGGGCGAATTGGGAAGATCTCCACCTTTCAAATTTCCTTCAACGTTTTCTACTCCATGCTTAAGTATATCGTCTCTGATCGTTACACTTATAATAATAATAATAATAATAAAAAGTCACACTAAAAGAATATCACTTAAATTGCACTTAACATATAACATTTAATTACAATTTAAATAAACTTAAAAACACAAAAAAGCATAAATTCAAGAGCTCACCAACTTCTATGTCACGGTCTATAGAAGGTAGACGTCGTCTGAGATGAAAATCTGCTTTATTTCGAAACTTGTTGCCACTGCTCTCTTTCAAATCCTAGAGTTTGTTAATAAAAAATTTCTAAGTTTTACGATGAAATAAAAATAGCATTGCCAAACATTAAATACATTATTCCCTATCCCAAAAATTCGTGGGAAGCCATTTCGGCTATTCTCATCTTCGTACGACTTTAATCAGCCGCAAAAATTAATTAAAAACTCTGAAAGCGCTAGTTTTTGCGCTCATTTTTCCAAGTGGCAACAGTGTCGCCCGCTGATGATAAAAATGCTTTATTTCGGAAACTGTTGCTACTGCTCTCTTTCAAATCGTAGAGTTCGTTAATCAAAAATCTGTAAGTTTTACAAAATCTATACATATATATAAAGAAGAATCCCTCTTTGTCTGTTTGTTTGTTCGATATTACTGATTTCTGATCAATATTTTGCCACATTTAATAGACTAAAATTGAATATAAGTGAAATATTGGATGGAACTTGAGCTTTTACAACCATTTGATTAGAAATACGAAAATCATTAAAAACTGCATGCCTTTCACTTTGCTGATATAATGAGAGAAAATTAGCTTATTTTTTTATCGAAATTTTCTATATGGGTTCCATATCGCATCAGACTGAAAAATGTATGACTGTAAATCATATTTTTTGCATCGTTACTAGAGAAGGATAACAGCGGTATCGTTCTGTATGTTGTTAGATACATTACTCACAGTCTAACTTAACTGGCATCAGGTACTTCCGCTAGTGATAAAATAAATGTAAGTTAATTTGCATGCGTAATTATTCGAATCCCCAGAAATGGAGTTAAAATTTTCTTTGATTTATTGTTGTTGGCATAATCAAATGTAAAACTTTAATGAGATCAAAACTCTGAATTGTAAAAGTCTTAGGCGATAGACTTTAACTGTATAAATATTAATTGAATAGTCTTGAAGTAGTAAACACTTTTCAGGTATGAAACTGGAAAGCAATTTTTATTTCATCATTGACCTCACTGTATTGGAGCATGGTTAATCTGAATTATCAAGGGAAAGGCAAAAATGATGTTCATCTACAAATAGTATATTTCATAAAGGTAAAGCAGAAAAACTTACTGAAAAAAATTTAAAGAATTAGGAAAAAACTTTCTACTTGTTTTCAAATATTTGTGTCTTCAAAAATATTCAAGCCATAATTTTAGGATTTCTTCTCAGATTTAATTTGTTATTTACCATTACACTGGGCTGCTATAAATTATTTTTAGGGAGACGGATTGAATGTTTGGTTAGGAAATACTGGAAAATAAATGTTTGATGATGAAATATTTAATTAATTAATGAATTAAAAATATTCAATAATAGTAAACAATAAATAATTTGATTATTTTTTTTTATGACGGGCACTGGCCACTTCAAGTTTTGGCCACTATTAAGGACAGACGTGGCGATCACATAGTAGCGACTACCATTGCCTCCTATAAAAGGACCAACAAATTACCTCAATGCTTTCTCCCAGATTCGAACCCGAACCCTTCGGAACGGCAATCGGAGTCACTACTTTCTGGGAGGCGAACATTCGATAATAATTAATTAAAAAAATTAAAAATATTCGATAATAGTAAACTGTTAGTTTTTATTTATTTTTCTCTAAGATTATTTTATTAAAGTATATTTTCCAAAATGGTCTATATACCAGAGCTCTACTCCGACATGTCAAGGAAAGAAAAAAATTGAGAGTACATGAGATGTAAACAGGAACCCACAAGACTGGATCCTATTTTATCACCAAAATTTAAGAACTCTGTAAATGCCGTAATGCACCCAACACAGATTTTTCTTATGTACATAATGCTTACTTACATAACAGGCATATAAATTAACTAATTATAGATTAATTAAGTACTGTGTAAGTAGCATTGCTTGAAAAAAAAAAAAAAAAAAAAAGGGAATGGGGCCGAAAAAAAAAGTTCTATATCTCACCTTCTACTGGGCCGATTGACGAAATTCAAACTGTGCTTTTTATGTCTCGAAAGCTCGACATTAGGATATGTATTAGATTTATATACAGCATTGTCCTAATATAGGCATTTTGACACAAATCGGACTTTTCTGAAACGACATGCCAATTTTTTTCCATATTTCGATTCTACGACTCAAATTATGGCCAAATATAAAATTTGGTACGAAATTTACGGAGAAATTGAAAAATTTATCTTGGTGCCTTTTCCGTTTGCGCCAAGAATAATTCACTTGGCGAACTTCTTAATTTATAGCAACCTACTTTCCGTTCCGTTTTTTCATTGTAAAAGGAGAGGGAAAAAAGTCATCGTTCATGCTTTCAAATAATTTTAACAAAGTCAGTAAGTAAACCGCATTTGGCATTATTATCACTTATATCGAATATGACAAATTTGAAAATACACCAATATGTACATTCACATATATCTTACGAAACTTTAAATAAAAAGCTCTAATTTTTTGCAGGTATGTTTAGATGATGAAAAAAAATTTGATAGATTATAATCAAAAAATTTTTTCTAAAATTTATAAAAAATAATTAAAAATACAAATTTTAAAAGTAAAATATAATACATGGGAGAATTTTATTTGGAATGAACCTAAATTTCGAAATATGAAAGGACGAATCAAATAAGTTTAATTAAAAAAAGAGATATTAATAAATATATACCAAATTCAATTAACATGGAGCAGCTAAAATTTTGAGAGCTAATGTTTTAAAAACTACTCGTGGGATTTTTACAAAACTTTGCACTTTGGCATAATTTGAGTCGTAGAAACGAACTATGGAAAAAAATTGCTATGTTATTTCAGAAAAAGTTCGATTTTGTATTAATAAAATACCTATGTTAAAACAATGCTACATATAAATTTAATATGCATCCTATGTCGCGCTTTCGAGACATGAAAAACGCAAGTTGAATTTCGTCAATATGCCCAGTAGAACGGAAGATATAGAACTATCCCATTTCTTTCTCTCTCTCTCTCTTTTTTTTTTCTTTTCCCAGTGTACCTATTCGCTCTGTAGTCAAAGTACTTGTAAAAACTTGCACTTTTGATACCAGTAGCAATGTACTGTGCATATACGCTTGATAACTACGCTTGTCCAGACATAGAAGTATACCATCAAAGCTTTGCAAGGACGGCGCAGATTTACAGTTGCGCTTGCAAGGACGTGTTTAATTAGTCAGTTATAAATACGAGTATCAGACTGCATTTGCTGCTTGAACTCTGAGAAGAAAGAAGATGGACAAATATTTTTTTAAATATGAATAGGTAGTACATACAAGTTAAATTGAATCAAAATCATCTTCCTTGAACGTTGAGAAAAGTAAGCAATTTTTTTTAATAAAATATTCTTTTTATACTTTTTCTGATTACGTAGAGACACCGATTATGTTAGTTCTAAAATTTAAAGCGGAAACATCTAACAGTAACAAAGGTAGTTCTGCGAATTGTTTATGTCTGAAGTGTAGTTCTTCTACCACTTATTCACAGTATTCTACCACAGAACATAGCTGCATTCAGCTCCCTGTTCAAGATCAGGACTTTAACTACTACACGAAGATGTTCGCCAAGAATATGCACCGAACACTCAGTCCTGACAATATATTTATTTCTTTTATGAATAACTTTGTTGAATAAACACGAGACTTTGTTTTATGAATACATTATTTTGTGAATGGCATCTGTTTTCGGTGTTGCCATGCACGTGCTGATCCGTGTTTGCTTAGTGACATAAGCTTTCTATGAATTTTATGTTGGTGTTAATTGAATGATGTATTGTATTTTTTGTGTTTCGATAATATACCAATAGAGAATTCCTGCTTTAATTCAAGGAAACTGTGAATTGTCCTGACTACACACACACAAAAAAAAAAAAAAAAGAAGAAGAAGAAGAAGAAAGAAAGATATTGTATTATAACAAGTATAACTGTATTTTAGATCGAACGTTTTGATTTTGAAAGGATTAAAACATTTTGTGGTGGACACAAAGTTGGATTTTTAATTTGATTTTTTTTAACTCTTTTGTATAAGGTAAATTTTGTAGGGTAACTTCGTTTAGTGAGCATTACAACCTGATAAAAATAACGCGCCAACTTAAAAAAACATCCTACATATCTAAATGAAGTTTAAAATAATGTTTCACACTGGGAATCAATTTTGAAATTTCGGTATCTTCTCACATTTAGAAAGCTTAATTTTTGTCAGCAGTTAACTGCTACATAGCCGAATCCAGAAAGAAATATGGGCAGTGTTACGTAATGTCGTCAGTAAACTTCTGGAGATATCCACGAGACTTATGAATAACTTTTATGAATTTATATTGTAAGGTTTTAGTTTAAACTAACAAAGTTTTATTTTAATTTTGCCCTTTTCTATCTGTTCTCATTTCATCTTCCCGTTAGAATAAGCGCGCGTTTCAGCCTTACGCTAATTTAAAGTGAAGCCAAGTTCTATTTAAACGAGAGGTAGGAACCTCTCAGTGTGAGAGAGCTTTTAGTCTCAGACCACTGTTACTCTGTTCAACGTTCGCCTGACCAGCTAGTTCGCCTGACCTATATTTAAATTCTAAGCCGTAGCGCTGTTACGTTATTACTTATTGAAGTAATTCTAAGTGCGTCAGTATTAGTTAAATCTTGCTACGCACCATTTAGTTTAGAGGCCAACCTCGCGTTCATAGCTCTGTGAGCAACGACTACTTAATTTCTAATTAGCTTTAGTTTAAATTAAATTTGATTGTTCAGTTTAGACCCAAGTGGCGGTCATTATTTTCTGTATCCCTCCCGAGTTGGGAAGTGGCTGTACATAATTGTGGTTTAATAAAAAAGGATTTTAAATCCCTCTGAAGTGTAGTTCTTCTACCACTTATTCACAGTATTCTACCACAGAACATAGCTGCATTCAGCTCCCTGTTCAAGATCAGGACTTTAACTACTACACGAAGATGTTCGCCAAGAATATGCACCGAACACTCAGTCCTGACAATATATTTATTTCTTTTATGAATAACTTTGTTGAATAAACACGAGACTTTGTTTTATGAATACATTATTTTGTGAATGGCATCTGTTTTCGGTGTTGCCATGCACGTGCTGATCCGTGTTTGCTTAGTGACATAAGCTTTCTATGAATTTTATGTTGGTGTTAATTGAATGATGTATTGTATTTTTTGTGTTTCGATAATATACCAATAGAGAATTCCTGCTTTAATTCAAGGAAACTGTGAATTGTCCTGACGTCAAGTGTTTAATAAAATTGTTCTTCGTCAAGAAGCATGTGCAGAATCCAAGTAGATAAAATTTATTTCTTTTTCTATAATTATTGAAAATATAAACAGATGCTATAATAGTAGACTCAATGTGTCTAATTTTTATCAAGGTTTATATACGTATATTAAGAGCCTGTGCAGAACAAACATTGACGGGTAGTCTCGGCATAGTTCTGATTTTGGTTTTGATATATTTTCGTTACAGGGAGTATAGCGTTGATTATTAAGTTAGGCTTCTTTCTATCATTGTCAGAAAAACACCTGCTCGTGTGTCGTTTTTGCGATAAAGTTTTAAGCAATGACTCTATGAAACCATCGAAACTGGAGGACTGAGAAGGTGTCATTTTGATATAAGAGGTAAAATTCGAAATACTTTCAAACACTGAAAGAAAAACTTCAGAAGTGACCCACGGTGGACAGTATGTTCGCTTCGAGAACAGCTAATTTGCCAGCCACTGAAGAGGTTTTAAAAACTGTTCAAAACAAACCTGCATACGATATACTCAAAAGAATTCCTCTGAGCAAAAATGCCAGTCCATTGACGTTTCGATAAAATGAATGATGACGCTCAAAGCTTCTTGTGTTGTTTGATCTGCAAACGACCCATTTCTCCATACACTTGGACGAAACAACCTGGCATATGTTCGGCATGCTATGGACCAAGAAATCCATGAAAAATTGCTCTTTGCTAGAATTTTGACAACAAACACTGAAAGCGAATCAGTATTCAATGTTTCGACAGATTATTTCATGGTAAAAGAGATTCGTTTATCAAATATAATGTCAAAAGCAGCAATGCCTGCTATGTTTTGGCATTGTCATTTCTTCACAAGCCATTTAAAACAAAATGTGCCTGGGGTTTCGCAATTCACTGCGTCATCCACGACAACATTTATTTGCTAAAAATTTGAACGGAAAATTGCATCAATCTCTTCAATTCTTCCTACATGCAGTAAACAAAATTCTGAGCAAGGACTTGATTTCTAAATTAGTTTGCGCAGTTGTGTAAAGGAAATGATGATAAATTTCAACGTACACCCCTTCACACTGAAGTACACTGCCTGTCAAAACGCTTATGTTTGACAAGATTTTTTTCTTTTTGAGATTGTTTTGGAGTTTTGGGATGTTAAAGATCCCGTTTCAAAAGAAAATTTAATCAAATGCAAACTAGATATTACTTATTTAACAAATTCGTTTCCTAAATTTAATGAAATATAAGGTGAAAATCTAAATTTAATAAAAACCATGTCCATCACTAACTTTTCTTGCCAGTGTTAACCTAATGAAGCAAAATACCGGAGAGCAGGTTTCTACTTCGATGTCTCTCAAATTAACTTACATCTTTTCGTTGCCCTGCTTTGGCAACAGGCTTTTTGGATTTGTTTGCGATGGAATCGGTCGCTGGAACATTTTGCTTTACGTATATCATCATGTTATCCAATAATTTCTTATATACTTTTTCGTTCTCTGATGTTTTTATTTATTATTTTCGTTAGTGAATAACAGTTGTTTAATTGGAACAAAATAGTAGCGAAATTTATTAAATTATATAGAAACGAAAATACACTTTCGATTACGGCGCCATTCGAACATCGGAACTTAAACAGCAGGGATTTTCCCAGCTTCCCAATTTGTCACAGACAAAATACCAAGATAATTGCGTTTCAGTCTGCGTTCAACATTTAAATACTCTTCACACAGGTTTTAAAGCCAGTTTGAGGTGGTCTTAAGGGCTGTCCACACGAGTACGCTAGCAACATAGTTACCGCTATTTTTTTTTTTCGCCGGCATAAATTCGCATTATTTTATAGAGCTGATGTAGTTAAAGCAATTCGCTCTGGGTTCAACGAAATGGAAAATGCTCTACTTGATAAATCCTCTATATAAATGTCAGAAATATTCTGCAAAACTAGAATCTCGAGAAATAGCAAACAAAACTAATATTTCAGAATTCATTTCATTAGCAGTAATTTGGGATGAAGTTCTTTCCAGAGTAAATGCAAGCAGTATATCTTTACAAGACCCTACTATGCCAATATCGTTTGCGGCAAGTATTTTTACCATTTATTTAATTACTTTAATAGTTTAAGCAATTTATTACCGACCATAGAAGCGGAGGCATTAAACGCGTACGAAAGGAAAACTTATTCCTATATTGAGGAAAGGTCGCGAAAACGGAAAGAATGTTTTGATACAGTTCATCATGATGAAGTTCGTGTAATCAGGGTCAAGAAGTCTTTAAACAAAATTGCTTTTACGTAATATGTGAAAAAGTATCTTTTGAACTAAAACTACATAGCAAATCTTACAAAGACATTAATGAGATTTTAACAATATTTCATACACACTCAAATAACAACACCTCAGTTGAATCTGAAGATACCACATTACTATAAAAATAGTACAGTGAAGACGTTGATGCAAAATAATTGGATGAGGAACTGTTACAATTTATATTACTTTGTCAAAGCCAAAACTTCATGTTACCATCTGACATGATACGATTTATAAAGACTACAAAAATTGTATAGACAATTCCAAATATGGAAATCATTATTACGTATATTTTTAACTTTGCCAGTATCGATTGCACCTGGTGAATGATTGTTTTCGGTGTCAAAAACACGTTAATAACTATTTACGAAGCTTATTAAGTTAAATTAAACAAAATTAACTGCTTTAGCTGTACTGTACATACAACGAAATGCGTTGAGGAGAAAGAGGAAATAATTGATAAATTATTGAACCATCGAAACTGAAGAGGAAATAATTGATAAATTTGCAGAATTAAAAGCCAGAAAAAAGGATTTTTGAATTAATTTCATAATCTTTTTTCAAAACTATGGCTTTGACATTTAACAGAATAAATTTCGTTTTCTTATTTTATGACATACAAACAAAAAGTTCCAATTCTATTGATTGTATTGATATATAACCAAACGCATGTTTATGATTATGTTAAGAATGGAAACCGTATTAAAGACTTTTGAAAAACTGACTATTTTTGTTAATTGTTATTACATACCTATCATTTATTATTTTGTTAGAAAGCTCTCGTAAAAATTACATAACAACCCGGATGTAGGGGCCCGGCAGGAAAAAAATGTCTACTGAAATAGGTTAAACTGTCCCTGTAATCAAGATCTCAAGAATTTGGTTAGATGCTTTACAAAATGTATCAAAAACATAATTCAATTCTTATCTTAGAAGATTTGTAATGTCATGCCTAAGGGGAATGTCCGCTTGTTAGGATGGCATTATGCCATCCGGACATTATCTTTAAGTAGTTTAGAGGGCTCTCGTTAATTATTCTCTGGGTGAATGACATTTCAAGCAACTAAAGGTTACACGCAAGTTATTTAGGATAATTAATAATTTTAATAAATTTTTTTCTATTGGTTTTAGCACTGTCACATGATTTTTCTCCTTTCCACAAGAAGTTACAGACAGTATGTTTTCCAATCAGTCAGCCACCGTTATCGAAACAATCATCAACCAAAATAATAGTAGTGTAGTTGTTTTGTATCGTGACAAACCAAAAAAAAAAAAAATTACACCAAATATTTTGTCTTCAAAATCTTATTATCTGTGATAATACTTAGCAATTTCTTCATATGAAAAAATGTGATTTTCGCGCATAAAAAGCATCACTTAGTCTATTCATACAAAGCGTTTTAAATACACATTTAATATATTAGCTACACAACAAATGAAAAATTTTATTTAATTCAAATAAATTTGCTGTAGCTAGTTCTCTTCACAAGGAAACAGAAAATCGATAGCACTTCAAAAAGTATAAAATAATCCTTTTCTGGGTTAAGTGCTTCATTTATCTTGGGAAGATTTTCGTTTCTAAATTAACAAGAAAACTACATATTACATGTGCTCTGGGAAAATGCCACCAAAATTACATTAAGGTTTTTCAAAATTCTTGATATGCCATGTTTAAAACATAGCCATTATCTGGACTAAAATACACTGCAGTAGAAGATCTACAAATGGAAGAAGCTATAACCAAGTTCTCTTTCTATATTAATTAAACTTCAAGAAACTATGAAATTCTAAACAGTATTTCACTCTGAAAATGATAATATGAAAAAATCTTGAAACAAGGAAAAATTTTGCACACAGTTAGAGAACTATACTTAAAATGTTTTTAAAAATATCACCTAGGTCACCATGTATAGACTTTCTCTCTATATATATACTATGTAATAAACCATAAATAGGCTAACTATTTTGTGTACAAAATACGGATTATTAGTTACATCGATTAGATATTATTAAAATGCAAATATAAATCTTAACTGTACAATTTTTCGTGAGCTATTTGTTTCCACAGATGAGTGAAAATGATGAAAATAATAAACAGAGAACTATGCAATTGACGTTAATGCACAATTCATGAAAAACTAACTTTAATATCAATTGTCAAGAAGTATGATTATTACATTAAATCAATCAATAAGCAATGCATAATTTTAATTAAAATACAAATTTAAGTTACACTACAATGAATAAATGTCTCTAAGAATGTTGCAATGCCACGAGCTTTGGACTATAAATGCTCTGAAAGCGTAATGGAATGTAACAGCTAGAAAGTGTAGAAAGATTAGAATATAAATATTTCTGATGAAGACATTTTATTCCTTTTTGTTACCTTTTCTATCCTTGTCAATGATATAACACACGTGCTATTTATTTCTTTGATTGCTTTTAATGCAACTGTTTAACTCTTATAATCTCTTTCTCATTTCTTACTTTAGGTACTGCTGTAGTAATATATAAACATTCTTTGCCATCTGTTTGTCTTTTGATCTATGCATGTATTAAAATAGCATAACAACGTATATAATGAATGTTTCTGTTGATTAATTTCACTACTCTTATTTTAAGTAATTTTTTTTTTTGAAGTAAAGAACAAGTATGTGGTTTATGTTCATGGAATTTTACTAAACCTTAGATTACGAGAAGGATACAATCGATTATATATTTACAGTTAAAAGATGTTGAGGATAGGGAAGAAATATTACAAATAAATTCCTACCCACAGAGAAACGTTTGAAAATCTTCATATAGAATATATGCATGCACTTAAAGTTAAAAAAAATTATGAAGCATTCTAGAAAAAGAACTGGCAAATTTTTATGAGAATTTTATTTTTGCAGAATGCCTGAAAGTGAATATTAAATATGCCAAACCAAAACCAAAGAGAAAAAGCAATTTAAAATACAGACTATTATGGATACACTTATGCCCTCCTTATATTAAAAAAAAAAAAAAAAAAACTCGTTATAAAAAAAAAAAAAAAAAAAACTGAACGTTTTTAGATTTTACATTACTCTCAAAGGGGCGTTTTTTAAACGTTTTGCGGGTTGCCTTCATTTATTAAATATCATGTTCTTAACACTTAAACCATAAAATTCAGTTCAACAGCAATATCACAAAATAATTTTAAATCGAGCACATCCTTAGAATTTCCGATACACAGTCTCCCTCGCTGGAGATATAAATGTTTTTCTATACAACGTTGCCATTGCTCACTTTGCAATTCTGGAGTTTGTTAGTCAAAAATTAGTCGAAGTTTTACAAAATATGAAATCAATAATAAAACAGATTCCAAATTTCAAATTTGGGCTTCCAAATGCCCATGTTCGTTGGAAGAGCACATTATTCAAAATTTCATGGCTCTAGGTACCGTCATGCGTCTGCGTACGTTTATCACAGTACGAGAATCATGCATAGATTTATGAACATTCTTCATTATTTAATTTCTTTAAATATAATACAGGGCTCTAATATTTGGTGGCAGCAATATGAAAAGTGAACAGATATTTATAGTGAACCAACGCAAAATGCCAAAACGAAATCAATAGTCCTTCAGAGCAAATTGACTCTTTAGACTAAAAAAAATTCTGCTTATTTACAATCACTTTAAATTTCTTTCTTTCTGTTTTTTTTGTGCATACAAGCGACAGCAGCTGACCCGTTGCTTGCAAGTACCACATATGTGTTTCGGGAATGGAATATCGTGCTTTATATTTAACTGTCATTTCTTAGAAAATACCTGCCTGCTCTCAAAATGTAACTAACAGCCATATAGGTTGTTCCTTTCTTTCATATTCAATTTCGTGTTTCTTAGAAAATTTAATTATTACTTAAGAACAGAACATTGCCTATGAGCCGTAAGTTAGTCACACAATTTTCGCCAATTTAGAAAGTCCTCAATTAGTTGAATAAATCAAAAGACAATGAGCATAAGATAAAAAAAAATATTAAATGAAATTAAATGCTTGTACAACTTTGAAAAAGTTTCAATCCCAAACAAAGAAGGATTTTTACATTCATAAATCAAAGCTACTAATGAAAAGCAAAATACTTTATTTTCTCCGATAGCGCTCTTATTTAGTCATTATACAGACGCGATCTGAATTAATGAAATTAACAATTAATTAGCTAGTATGCAGTATTAATTAGCTAATATGGCATCGCCTGCTCGTATTGGGTGATATAAACATATAAAATATTTGAATTCAGAGAAACTTTCTGCGCAATTTACAACAAGAAATTTTCCACACAATAAATTTTCCACAATACATTAAATGAAATTAGAAAGTTTAATTTAAAGAAAACTAAACTAAGCAAATACAGCACCACTATTACAACTTCGCTAGTATTTCGAGCGACTGATATCTGCATGCACGCGATCTTCGATCATGAGCGGTTAAAAAAGATCATGAACTCTTGGGAGAAATCCCTTTTTCCCTCTTTCATTCCGAAACCACCGGGCTACAAACAAAACTAAGAACTTGGGCTCTAGACGCTTGTCTCTTTTTTTTCATTCATTTCTTGTCTTATATACGATCTGCGATAACTGTGCTAACCGTATTTTCTGAGTCTTTTTTTTTTTTTTTTTCCAAAAAATTTTTTTTTTTGTTTTTGGTGCAAAAGATGAGGGGAAGAGAAATTCTTGTACGGCGAATCTCAAGCCATCGTAGTTGTGGAAAATTCTAACAAGAGTATGGCTGCTAAGCCAAGTTCCCAAGTGCCGCTGTAAAGCCTACGAATAACCTGCATAACTGCAGGCATTTCTCCGTAAATGAAAAATAAGTTTGAGAGTGTGTGGGGGGGGAATGACTTGGATAAGGGGAGATGCCCAAATAAAAAAAGGCAGCATGTGGCCGGGCACAGATGTCGCCAGCTTGAGATTTTTCGTTTCGGCGATGACGCAACAAATTAGCAGTTTCGAAAATAAAACAACTCATTAAAACGAATGACTCATTTCCTTTACATTTTTTGCAAAAAGTACATTTTTAATAAGATTTTTTTAATAAAATTACATTTTTTTTATAAACTAAAGAAATAAAAAACACGCTATATTTCGCGATTTATCGCTTGCGCCTGGATAATAGAAAAGTTCCTGCGTTCTTCTAGAACAAATGTAGATTTTAGAAATTAGAAATAGAATTAGAATTTCTAGAAATTTCTAGAACAGTCCAGAACATTTGAGAGCATTCCGTAACATTCCAGAACATCCCGGAACATTCTGGAATGTTGTGAAATGTTTGGGAATAGTCTGGAAAGTTCGGGAACATACCAGATCACTGTCGAACATTCCAGAACACTCTCGAATATTGTGGAATGTTCTGGAACATTGTGGACCATTTTGAATGGGTAGGGCTCGCGGTGAAGAGAGAATATACAAATCGATTGACACGATGATAAACTTTTAAGAAAGTGTTAACTTCCCTGCAAAATTTTTAAACACTTTGCAAGTACTAATGCCATTACACTGCCTTCGACTGAAAATGGGATCTCCGATAATACTGCTCAGAAATCTCTCCAAAACTATGTAATGGAATAAGGATGGTCGTCAAGCAGCGACCAAAAAAACATCATGGATGTCGAACTTATGACTGCAAGGGACAAAGAATACCACTGATAGACCCCTAGAATACCACTGATATCTACTGAACTGCCATTCCAATTTAAAACATTGCAATTTCCAGTCAAATTAGCCTATGTTTTATAATTATCAAAGCGCAAGAACAAACTTTAAAACATTGCGGTATCAGCCTCAAAGCATCCTGCTTTTCTTACAGTAGCTTACGTAGCTTGCTTTCGAGTAGGAAATTCGAAAAATTTTTACTCATATACCTCGGATAACAAAATGAAAAATGTTATTCATAAATAACTCTTGTATAAATTAAGACGCAAGAGCATCACGCCGACGTAGAAAATATGACAGGCAAATCAACAACCTTGTATTCGGCGTAAATTTTATAAAATCCCAATCGATTTCGAAGGCAAAACGGGTCCCCCTTCATCAGGAGCAAAAAACTCTGCAAATCGAGATCTTGTGATCTTCAATCTACGACTAATATCGACTTCTATGAGTCTTGATTAGTAAATCAAACTGATTGCCATAGGCCAATAGCGGTAGTAATTAAGAAATGATGCCCTCTGGCATCAACACCCGGAGGCGAGAAGGATAAGCATAATCAGATTAGCAATATTAAACTGGCATTGTTACATCAATGGCATTTGAACTTGAACTCAGGCAATAATCTTTAGAGTTGCAGGAAGCAGGAAATCATTCTGTTAATGCATGGCATACTACGGTAATTTTATTCCCGACATGGCATAAATCAGCAGTTTTAAGGCAAAGTAATTTAAGCAAAATTAGGCAGGATGTTCGTTTAAACTTAATTAGCAATTAACATACAAAATCAAATCGTTCTTAATCATGAGTTGATAGCAACTACATCGTTGACATCGTAGCTCAGAGTGAGCTGACAGTCAAAGAACCCGAGACTACGTTGCGTGCTAATCGGAACTTGGAAGTTATACATTTTCACAGTGCAAATCGAGAAAGCGAATGTCGATCATTTATACCCTACAGGCAACCAATGTAAGGAGCCGATAGCGCCATCTGTCGGCCGAAATAGTAACAAAAAATGAAGGGTTAAGTTAGTAGAATTTTAAAGGCAATAGGCAGGACAGGATTGGAATTAAAGCCATTGACTAAACAGGATAAATTTTTGTGAATGTGAAAAGCCAATTTCCTAATAGAACCAGATTTCTGGGTAATTTTAGCAGAACCAAAATCAAACTTGTGATTGAATTTCCAGCTATGATTAGCCAATGAAGATTTGTTAATTTCAACTTTTCGGACGTAAGATTCATGTTCTTTTATGCGAAATTTTAATGCTCTTTTCGTTTGGAGAATATAACTTAAGCCACACTGACACGATATGCTAGAGTAAGTATTGTATACTTAGAATACGTTTTCAACCAAAAAAAAAATACATGTTATGTTTTAAAGTTTATCCTTTTATTCCAACTACCCCACAACCTTATATCAACTTTCTGAGCGAAGCCGGGTAACCCAGCTAGTTATTTCATAAAATTAACTTTTAAAGTTTTGTTAATATTTATATTTATTTTATGCTGAATGGCAACACGTAATTATTCATATTTATATTTATATTTCTTTTACGCTGAATGGCAACGAGTAATGATTGCTGATTATTTTGGTTTTCGAATGTTGTTATTCTAGTAGCAGCTCATTTTGATAGCTGAAAAAAAAAAAGCTATAAACTTAGCTATTTGTTTGTAATTTTTGCTGTTTCTAATCATAATTTAGTTTGAACATCGATAGCCAAGGCTACACCACAAATGAATTTTACCAATGTTGTTAGCAGACAATTCTGGTGTCAAATCCACAATGACCAATCTGATGGTATGGAGACTTTTCATTAAAAAATTTACGAATATTTAGAATCCAATATAAATGTATTATATATTCCAATACAGTGACATGTCATGTTTTAGGGTGCCATTTTTTGTAATCCTCATCCAGTTTTGGAGTTGCTTGTGGAGTCTGGAGTTGGTTTGGATTTTGGAGTTCATTAAAATATGGCTTGTAAGTGTGCGAGCGGGTAGCATGGTTATGATTCATGACGAGCGAGTTGGCTACGTACAACTTTCGGATTCTCCCCATGTGTAACATATTCTCCAGTAAAGCATCCCTCCTAAAGAAATTAGTCTCGGATGTTTTATTTTCCTCGAATGATTAAAGAAGTTGTCTTTAAAATTCGCATACCTTTTATCGGAGGAATGAATTTCAGCTCTAGTGTAGAATTGGGTGCCCTTTCGATTGGCGACAAATTTTGTTCAAGTTTGGCGATGAAACTCCATTTCTGTTTACCATGGTAGCTTTAACTTGGTTTTAGCTTCCTGATTTTTAAGTGGAAACAGAGCAATGTGTACATGGACCAAGTCAGGGCAGTGCGCAATGCCTAGTTTGTGCAATTCTCTGATGTTTTTTAAGTGAAAATATTTTAGTGAAAAAATATCTCTCTTCAGCAGCTCTGCAGACTTCAGTGCGCTAAATTTCTCGAGTAGTATAGGTGTTTCTATTAATTTCTATTCGCATCAATAAACAAGTTTACAATCCCTGATTTAATTTATTTTGATATTTCCATTTAATTTTTTTTTCTAATCTCTAAATCAACCGCTTTATAGCTCTCATTGTTTTCTCTTTCTTCAGGTTCTAATTTTTCAAAAACTGTGTTTTTTAAAATTTCTGTAGCAAGAAACATATTTTTTTAAAATATATTGTTGCGTGCGTACGGGCTCGTTATGGATTGAATGCACAAGTCGTAAAAAGTTAACACAAATTTATTCTTTCCACAAGAAATAAATCAAAATGCTGAAATATTTCTTCAGAGAATTCTCACAATATCTCAAACGTTTAGAAAAAACTCAGTTCAAAACAGATAAAATAATTCTATCTCACAGCGAAATCGCTACAATCAATAACAGCATTAAGTAAAGAAACAGTAGAAGATGAGGTGTTTCAATTCGGCTTTTATAAGCTTTTTAATTATCAGTAGAACAATCTCGATTTTTCTGGATGGCAACAGTAATTACGAGATATTTATTTATTAAACATTAAATGCACGGGCTCTTTTATTGTTATTATTTTTTTTTTCGATGTAGCTTTACTTCAAAAATCGTCTGCGTTGCACGGGGAAATAAAAAGGAATTTTAATTACAATTCTAAATAAATAGCCAAATAAATGTGAAATTCGTAACAATATTCTTCCTATCGGTTACTTAAGAATCAAAAGAACAAGACTGTACTTTTTAAAACATGTTCTTTTATATTAGTGTCAGTTATATTAGAAGTAGCTAAAATGGTTTGTCTACCATAAAAAGCTCAAAATTATAAATCTCTCTTTTATGTATATTTCTTTGGCAATCATACTAAACAATTCATTTTATTGTTCCATTATAAACAATAGAATAACTAAAAAAGGTAATTGAAAGGGAGAAAAATTATGTCTTTCCTTGTATGCTTACATTTCAATCTGTTCAGAGAGTAAGTTCAGAAAGTAAAAGGCCTATTCAGTTAATTTATTCAGCTATATGTGTAAATACTGCAAAAATGACCTCAAATGAAACGGACTGTACAGTTCCGCGTATTAAATATGGATACAACAAGGTAAACCTCGAATCACTCGTCTTATTCAGTGGCATATTTTACATAAAGAATTAAGTAAGATGCTGAAAATATGATATATTTTTTAACGTCCTTATTTAGTCTCCCAATGCTATTCGAGTAAGTTTTTAGTGATAAGTCTGTTGTAAAAATAATTACGTCGCCGTACATATTCAGGCAGCGGAAATTAAAAGAAAAAAAAATTGTTACAATGACCTAAAATTAAAGCGGCATGATGCTTTCCAAGAAAGCTTGGACTATGCAGACCACTACCTTATTGTAAATAAGCGCAAATTATACAATAAATTTTACAATAAATAAACAATAAATTTAATAACAATCTAATACAACAATAAATTTTAATGTTAGAAATTAATATATACAGTGCTGTAAAACATCAGCAGTTTTGAAAAGAAAGTAACGGTATTAATTCTTCTCTTAATTCATCTAGATATTTTAATAACATAAAATTCTTTCGATACTTCTTGATGAATTTCAGAATGAAAAGTTAATAATTGTAATTTTGTTTCTTTAAAATGAATTTCTAAATTTTCGTAGTTAATTTGGCTCTCGTTCTAATTAATCATATTGGCAAGTGGTACCAACTTTGGTCGCCCACATGAGCATTTTTAAAGCGATTTGAGTTTAAATCCTGTTGAGTGGGTTGGTTGGTTATATGACTGTAAGAATGCACGGAAATATCCGTCAAACGAGACGGTTGCCTTCGTGGAGGACTTTCTAACGGAAACTGGCTCGTATCCACGTCACACAATGAGAAAAACTACGAAAACGCCCACGTAGCCAGTCATTTCAACTAGAATAGAATCTACTTCAAACTACAAGCGCTGAGATGCATTACCTCTCTTACCCCTCGCTCGCTAGTTGAGCCACTTATTCTGGTAGGAAATAATTAACTGTTTTGCAATGACGCAGCATTATGTTGTAGACAATCCTTTCTGCGAGTTTACACATAGCTGTCTGCGTATTAACCAAGTCTTGTCTAAAAAACTTTGTTTATTGAGGACAGTTGAAAACATTAATACTGTCGCAAACCATCAGCATCAAACGAAATTATCGACGAAAACACAAGAAGGAAAAGCAAAATGCATAAGATAAGAGTAATGATACAAAATGAGAAATCATTGTTCTTAATCCACAAAATAACTTAATCGTACGGGATTCGGAATTTATAAGCATTGCATAATAAATGACAAAAAGTTGTAACCGACTATTTTACGGACATTAGATTCAATGCCATTGTTCAAGTTTTCCTTGTAAATATTGTTTTTTAGGGCCACTTAAAATGAAATTTCTTCATTTCTAATGATCTTTATTCCTCTATCGTTTATAGTGTGTTATTTTTGTTTTGAATATCGATTTAATTTACGTAACCAAATTAGCTTATTCTTCAGATTAAACTGCTTAAAAATTAAGGGAAATTGTTGGTATAGTAATGATCGTTAATATCGCAGTTTTTTATTGGATACTTAAATTATTCTATCTTCATCATTAAAAATTTAGTGCCATTATTAGCACCTTCAGATAAACCAAGAAATGAGAAACTTCTCGTACAAAATTTTCAATCGAACGAACTCGAACTCAACTATTATCGCCTAGAATATCGCACACAAGTGCATTGCGTCCGGTTCAATAAAGATGATGTTGACTTGACAATTCACTTAGAAACTTGTTGACCATAAGTAATCAGACGGGTGAAGCAGTAACAGGTGAGAAAAAAGGGGGCCCAGTACATCACAGGCATAAGAGAATGTCCATCTGAATTCTGAAATAGAAGGGAAATACTTGACAGCATGTTGGCGCCATCTACCGCTCATCAGAGTCCATACAAAAAAGTCATCACTCCAAAAATACAGAATATTAAAGCTCTGTTTTCATCATCATGTCCATGATTTCAAAAGCAAGCAGAAGCATTTACTGGGGCGACTTTTTTTTGCACTTATCACTAAATCCAATAAATTTATTGAAGAACATATTTAGTTTTTCATCTATCTGAAAGTTAATTTCCGGTTGTTTCAGCTTTTGAGTCTTCACATTCGGGTAATTCTACATTTCTGCAGCATACTTAACATCAGGAACAGGTTTGCTTCTATTCGAAATAACTGTAGCAGTAGGTTAATTAGACTTTTGACTGGGCTTCTTATTAAATAGCTTTTTGTGAATTTTCGGACGAAATTCATACGTCTTAGAGAAAATTACATTAGAGAAAATTACTTACCAACTTGCAATGAATGCAAGTTGGTTTTTTGTCCTTACGTAGGGTAGTCTAGATCAAGTGGAGTCCAAATCTCTGACAATGAGAGCACATCATCATTTTGTTACCACTTCTGTATCTTGTGATGCGAATTCGGAGATCAAGAATAGTCATTTGGGAGTAAATCTTTCGTCCTTCATCAATTTTCTTAACTGAGGCAAAAAATACAGGAAGTTTAATTTTTCCGTTGTGAGAGTTCCTCTTAAACTGCATAACTTTTAAACTGGAAAATCCTTTGTTCAAAGTTCAATTTTGATTTCCTCAGGATAGGATTCGGGGGGGGGGGAATCCGCGGATAGCTGTTTCAGCTTCTTTTCTGAATATGCTGAAAGGAATGCTCTTGCTTGCCGTCCAGACGTTATAGTGGATAGGGAAGCCTATTGCGGTACCAAAGGGCCAGGGTTCGGATGCCGGAAAAGGCATGGATGTTTGTAAGTGTATAGTATCTCTGCGGAATGGGAACACTTTAAGTGTATGGCAAGCCGAAAGTCCTCTTGTGTGGTTTGATGGTAGGGAAGAGGGGTGAAAACGCTAATGTTTAAACCCAAACGCTGCATTGCGGTTTCTGCTGGAACTGAAGAATCTACTTAAAGAACCGGTGTACACATGTATCCCGTGCTGAGAGAAAAGATTGTGTACTTTTTTCCAGGTTTCCTCCGGCCTAGCAAAATTTTTATTCTACCTATCTATCCATTCAAGTATCGTGCATAGTGCCGTGTGTCCAGCTCACTATGTTATCGGAGGACTTCACGTAAGTATTTCTCATATAAGTTCCCAAAGGAAAATCAGAATTTTAGAGCAGAAAGTGGAGTGCTAGAAACCCACATGCCCTGAATATTGTAAGGCAAATCAGAGCAGGAAAATAACAGAAAATGGACTGGAATATATATGTAAGATGTATCAGAATGTTGGGAAGAAACGTAGAGCCATCGCCAGGTGAATATAGGTAAAAAACTGGTCGCGAATAGTGTACAAATACAAAGAAATGCAGGCGAAAGAATGCAAGATGTACACAGTATCTGTGCACACAGAAATTTCACGCATGAAAACAAGAAAAAATAGTGAAATGAATGCAATATGTATAAAAGAAAATAGAGCCATGGCAATGCATTTAGAAACGCATGACATGTCAATGCGTTTGAAAACAGAGTCGTGTCAATGTATTATTTTTAACGTCTTGTGGTGCCATCTGACGGGCAGTGAGCAAACTAAAACTCTGCACGTTGAACATAAAGTTATTACCTTACAGTATTTTGACCTAGTACTTCAGGTACAATATATTTACAATTATTGAATTTTGAAATTTTACCTGAACGAACTGTTGAGGTGGAATTAACCAAAAGCATCAGTGACAGCTTTTTTATGTTATGTCTTAATTTAGGCTTAGTGTTGCACTACAGTGCTCTTTAATTAGCAAAAATTAAATAGGAATTGTCTTCTGCAAGGAATAATATAGCATTTGAAGAATGAGTAATAATTAAAGGTATTTGAATTGGATGTAATGATTAAATAGGAATTTATTATATTTCACTTTAATTGATGCTCTCACCAATTTGGTGCTTCGATCAAAATTTGGTGCAATGAAAATGCTTTGATTTATCGAATTTGGAAAGAATTTGTAGGTTTGACCAAATTTTGGTACTATTTCGTGGACTGGTGTTATCTGAAAATAAATTTATATTACAATAAATTTGAAAAAATTGAATATAACTTTATTGCAAAGATGCTTAGCATTTGTTTGAAAATATCTTTACATTCCCTTACTGTCTGTCCCTCTTTCCCCGTAAAACTACTTCCAAAACAACATTAACTGGCAAAGTTTTCCCAAGGGACTCCGACATCGAAACTGATACTAAAAAGAGCTCCTCAAGACATAAAGATTGCGAACTGTTGGATTATATGTATACATTTTATAACAGTATTTTCATTAAAAAGAGGTTAAAAAAGTGCGTATAATATCATACCGTTGTTTTAATAATTTTTTTTAACAAATATCATATGCAATTTGTTATAAGAAAGATTGGTTTAAAAGATTATTGCAAAGTACACCAGCACTATCTGCCTAAGGGAAAGGATGCCTTCGTGGAGGACATTCTAGGGAAACTGACTGGTATAAATGTTATACATGGAGAAAAACACGAAAACGTCTATGCAGTTGGACCGTTTAAAAGAATCATTAAGAAAGTGATAGAATTTAAAATATCATGTTTTGATACCGCATGCCTTAAAAATAATGCATAACCATTATTTTTAAATTTTAATAAAGTCCAGCAAGTATTACATTGCATACATTCCTTAAGAGAAAGGAAGTATCATATTAAATAACCTTAAAATATGTTGATGAATCAGAAAGTCACACTTAACAGAAAATATTTAAAACTAGCGAAAGTACCCGATGCCAGTTAAGTTAGATTGAGAGTAATGTAGCTAACAACAGAAAGAACGATACCGCTATAATCCTTCTCTAATAACGATGCAAAAAAGTAAGAATCATAGTCATACATTTTTTCATGCAGCAACTGGAAGGTCATTCGTCAAATACAGAGAGTTTACAGTTGATTTTCCAGATTTCCGACTTGAAAAAGTATGTATTAATTTTATTAAACAAATGTTAAACGTACGTCGATAAATCAGGGCTGTGTGGTTTGTGTGATTATGGTTTCCAATACCAACTGCTCCGCCAACTTTTTCAGTTCTGCGAAGTGTATGAGGTTTTGCTGCTAGCTTGCAACAGGAGGCTATTTTCGCATACTGTTGTTGGTCCTTAAATGCCTTTCGTAAATTTTCTAAAGTTTCCCGGCATCAAGTCTACATTGATTAGCTTTCCTTTTGCAAAAAATGTGCTGTAAAACATATTTACAGGTAAAGAAAACAATCGCCATTACTTTCCGCCAAAAAGAATGAACTTCAGTCTGTTCCCTTGTGGTTTCCTTCACCGAGTGGTTAAGACAGCTGAACGCTGATGATTAGACTTGGGTTCGAACCCTAGAGAATAATAGACTGGCCACATGGGAGTTTTCAATAAGATGAAATGGCTGTACCACAATGCATTCGCTTTGAATATGCGACTCGAAAAATTGTTAATTTCTGCAGCCTGTTTTTACAGGAAAGCCAGACATGACGTACGACGTTGATTTCTGAATTTTTTTGTCAAAAATCGTTCAATCCACTGCATATACAGTTTATGAGATCCCAGTTGACCATGGCTGATAGAATACATACATCCACAAGAAATGTCTAGTGTATTAGTAATTTCTCTGACTTTTATGCGTCGCGTTTCTCAAATCTTCTTTTCAATTCAAACAACATAACCCGCAGTTTTGGAAACTGACAGACTGCCTTAACGATATGCATGAATTAAAGCTGTACATCCATTTCAAATTATTTGCTCTGCTTCACAATCTTATGACGAGATAGTGCATGCTTGCATATATGAGATGGAACACAATGGCTTCCCAATGTATTTTAGTACAATCTAAGAGTTTAGTCCATAGAAACGCAACTACATTACGTATGTGCTGTTTGAAGTATGAGCCCAGCCGTTTGGCTGTTGCCAAACGTCCAGCAGATACAAAGGAATTAGACAAATACTTTTCCTCTTTCTCAAACTGGATATGTATATTCCTACATTGTATCTAAACAAACTTGGTCTTTCTGATGCTGTGAAATATCCGGTAATATCTCTTCATTTAAGGACAAGACAAGTTATTTCTTTAATGTCGCCA
>KK119326.1:0-21906 GCA_000611955.2 Stegodyphus mimosarum | reverse complement strand
CATCTTAATTCACCTATATATTAAGAAAGAGAGAGGTATACAGTTCAGTGCAATACTGTAAGAAATTAACAGCTAGGTTAACAGACATATAACTTTATTAAACAAAAGAATTTACAATTTTTTATATATCTCATCCAATTATTAACAACTGTTTTCATTTGAATTTCTAAACTGTTTTACTAAATGTCCTTCTGTTGTGAGGTTATTCAAAAATAAATTCAATTTAGCAATTCTGCAAATGATTAAAGCTTGCAAGGTGATAATATAAACACATTGGTGCAACTATGGAGGGATGTTTTGGGGGAAGGTACTTTACATGATAAGGAATTTTGTATGTTATGACAGTACTTACTATTATTGTCTGCGTAATGGGAAGAATGCCTTCTTGGAGAAATGAAGTTTAGAGTTTAATTAAGCCTAAAGTTTTACACAGTAGCACTTGGAAAGTGAGAACTTACACTCACTCATGTTACGAAAGGGACACCCTCGTATTTACATTACGCAGAGGTCACATTACATTGCACATAACCAGTTCTTACATTACAATGTTCATGCAATCAGCCTATTTTCTGAAATTTGATCTCAGGGTGAAGTAGCAGTACTCAGCGGTCTTATAAACTCGGTCACAGATGGGATGAGAATCGCGTAGTGTAACCGCAAGCACACTCGACTTGTATTCGGGAGGTCCAGCTAGGAACTGGTGAGGTCACTGCACGTTTTGCACGTCTCTTGTTTCAAAATAACCTAATGACTCTACAGCAGGGGTGGGCATTAAGTCGATCGCGATCGACCGGTGAACCGCCAATACATTTTGGGGTGACCGCCTTTATGAAGACCTAAGACGCGGATACTAAGATACAAAGATTCAGGGAGCTACTACAACAGGTAAAAGATTTTTTTGGAATCAAATGAGAAAGCGTACGTTGAACTTAGTGATAAATGTTCGGTTGATGGATTTCGGTTTTGTTGTTGATATAACAAGCCATCTATAATGAAATGAACTTACAGTTGCAAGGAAAAAAATCAAACTACAAACTATAGTAGAATTGAATGGATTTGTTAATACTTTCAAGAGCAAGTTAGTGAACAAAAAAAAATTTCAAAACACTTTCTTACAAGTTGTTTAAAAACGCAGGTACATTAAACAAAGAGAAATATTGTGATGAAATAATAAAACTTTACTCTGAATTTGAGAGACGTTTGCAAGAATTTATTAGACTAGGACCAATTGTTACGTTTATGTGTTACCCGTTTAGCAATGTTGATGTGGAAGAAATAACTTAAATTATATATTCGCTTTACCTCTTGAGAAAACCGAAGTTTTTCTCCTTCGAAATGACATAATTTTAAAAGCACGTAGTTCAGAACTTAATAACTTTTAAAATCTAATGGACGAAGTAAAGCAGGACTTTATTTATTCCTGAAAGTAAAGTATACTAATTGAAAAAGAGTTGAAAAAAAAATTGAAAAAAAGTTCATTTAACATCGTTCTTTGGCTCTGCTTATCTTGTGTGAATCTATATTTTCAACGATGAATACAATTAAGACAGCATATCGTTCCCATCTCTTAGACTACCATTTAGAATCCAGAGCAAGATTAGTAGTTTGTAAATACTATATACCGAGATATTCAAGATTACTAGACAGTATGCAGACTAAGTCTTTAACTAAATATAACTACGAGAGTTAATTTTATATGAAAATGATTTATTTTTTAATGTATTTTGAATTGCTTGATAAGAAATGTGTCATTTGGAATTACTATATTTGCGGCAATTATTATTATTATGTTTGTATCTTGCGTTTTGCTTTAAACGCGGATTTAAAAGAGTAAGTTTTTTTAGGTAGGGTTAGGTAGGTAAGTATATATTTCGCATTTATAATTAAGTTATAATAAATATTGCAGATCATTTTTTTAAGTCGCCAAACCTAAGCCACTAAATGGACCGCAACACCTTGAAAAACTGGAAGTAGCCATTACCCTGGAAAAGTCTGCCCACCCCCGCTTAACAGATTAATAATCTGTGGTAAGGTAAGATTAAATCTTACCTTAATATTATTAATAATGTTAAAATAATTTAAACATTATTAATAACTATTATTATTAAATCTTACCTTAATTATTAATAAATTATTATAACATTATTGATAATATTAATATATGTTATAACAATTTATTAATAATGTTCTTTATTGTTGTGAGGTTTTACTATTTAATCCTAAAGTTCTAACTTAGAACTCCACGAACACTAACAAGCGAATAATCGCTTAAGTGTGTGAACAGAACACGTAAGACTTAAGGAAGGTTCACAACCCTTTATTTTTCAGTATATTTAAAGTCAGTTCCTACTTGGAAATTTACGCAAAGCCGCCACTTGGGCTTGAACTTAAAATAATAATAATTTAAACTAAAACTAGCTTAACTAAGCTATTTGAAAGGTATAGCCGACGCTATCAGAGATCTAACTAGTTGGCCCCTAAGTATTAATTAAATCGGCGAAGCCGAGCAAGGGCCTAAGGTATAGCCGATCGTAGCTAAGAGAGATGTAGCCAAAAGGCAAACGCGCTAGTCAAGGAATCAGACTCTCACTTTCGAAGTCGGTGAAGTCACGACTTAAATAGTATTCTTTCTCATTTGCATTAACTGCGTTTCTGAATTTACATTCTGGTAGGAAATTGTAAGCTGAAATTAGATTAAGATAGGAAAGATACAAAACTTAAAATAACTGTTAATATACTTAGGATAAACCTTACATCGTTAAGAAATTAATATTGCAAATTACTTCTAACACCTCGTCTTAACGTAATTACTATCAGAAGAGAATTTGTTTAAAGGAAGATATCAAGTTAATTTGAAAGAATTGTTAGAAATTCATTTCGAAATGGAAAAGCGAAGGTTGAATGAACTATTTTTAGATTTCTTACCACAAGGTTAATTTCTAAAATCGAAACTAAAATTTTAGAAAATGGAAACAGGAGAAGAAAGCTTGGAAGAACTTTCAGAACAGATAAATTTGAAATTTAAAGGGCTAAAAGAAATAAACTCTGAAATTCAGTCAAATTACGGATATTAAAATCGAAACGAAAATTATTAGTCTGCTGAATATCATGAAATATTTATTAATTGCATATATAAGCAGAAAACTGCTTTTAATAAATGCAAACCAGATACACAAAAAACACAACAGCAATCTATCAGCCTATTAAAATTAGAAAAACAGTTTGTTAAACTACCTTCGCTAACAATAAAAAGGTTCGACGGCAATCCTACGGATTGGCAAAGATTCTGGGATCTGTTTAAATCTCTGATACACAGAAATTAAGATTTATCTAAAGTAGATAAATTTAGTTACATACACTCGCATTTAACTAAAAGAGCCGCGAATGCTATTAAAGGAATTGCACTGACAAATAAAAACTACGAAGCAACAAACAGAAACCTTGAGAGAAAGATATGGTAAAAAGACTTTAGTGTTAATATTCATTTAAATAAATTGGCTGAATCTAATACCTTTAGGAAATCAACAGACGTCTCTATTGCTTAGAAAATTATTAAATACTTATCAAACGGAAGTTCGCAATTTAGAAGCCTTAGAAGTAAATTCAGAAATTCATGGTTCTCTGTTATATACCATGTCGATTAAATTAATACCACAAAATATTTATTTAAAAATCACTTAGATTCTTAGTATATTTTAATAACTGAGGAAGAATGGAAAGAAACTTTCCATCAAAAACCTTTTTAATTAACAAAAGTAATTTTATTTAGCATTTACAAGTCATAAAGTATGTTACATCAAGCGAAACATATTCCTGTAAACAAAAAGTTGTTGCCACAAAAATTTACATTGTAATAAACATATTAAATTACATTGTATTCATTGAGTTCTTTCTCGTTCCTGAACAATATTGTTCTAGAGATCAATAAAAATTCGAGTTGATGACGATTGGAAGGTCTCAAAAATAATTAGTATTCTAAAAACAGAAGCTGAACGCAAAGGGGGGAACCTTATTTTTGGCACAGAACAAGTATTCAAATGAATCCGAAGCAAAATTTCAAACCGAATCAGCAAAAAACTAGTGATCCGAATGAAGCTTCAAAACCGAAACACTTTCGTGAAAAAGGATTCGTGAAAGTACATCGTCAGGGATGGCATTTAATATGATGCATTTTCTTTTCTGCACCTCATGACTTATTTAAATGTAAAATGTCACCACAAAAATAAATTAGATATTTTAAAGAATATTAAATGTTTTTTCAAATGTTTCATAATGTGTCACATTAGAAAAAACTGTCATTCTAATAAACTTCTTGTTTCAAATGCAAAAGTCATCATATTTCCATTTGTCTGCATAAACCGAAACAATAATACTGCACCAATTAATCAAACGAATAATATTCAGGATAAATGAAATTTTGAATTTAAATTGTAATGCTAAAGATATACAGTATACCTCCCGCCTTCTTGGCATTCCTTCGTGGTGTAGTGGTCAGCTCGCTCGACGTGTATTCGAGAGGTACGTGGTTCGAATCCGGGCGAGGGCATTGCTCATTTCTTCAGCTTCTTGCTTTCATAAAACCTAATATCTCTACAAGGATATTCAAGTGTTAAATAATTCTAATTTTGAAACTGCCAGTTCAGTGTTACAATGTATGCAAGCATGACATGTTAAAAACATTTACTTACAAGCATGTACAATTCTTGCAAATTCAGAATTTAATTTTAAAGTGAGTAGCCTCCTTCTCGATAATGGAAATTAAATAAATTTCTGCTTTGAGCATTTAGCGAATACTCTGAAGTTAAAACCTATTCGATGTGAACTACTTTACTCTTATTCCTTTGAAGCGCATAAAATATCCACCGCAGAATTTGAAATCAAAATGAGGAATAATACACAGGTTTCAATTAAAAGCGAAACTCTTGTTATCCCAAACACTACTGGAGCCACTATTTCCCCTCCAGATAAAGAAGTGTCAGAATTTATGACTAGTTCATAAATTACAGCTCGCTGTCTCATGCTACGGAAATCAACATTTGGATGTTGAAATCCTGATAGGATCGGATATATTTTGTAAATTTATCTTAGATGAAAAAATTGCAATAAACAAACATTTAGGTGCGATAAAAGTTGTCTTTGGGTGGGTAATCAGAGGTTCTCCTGAGATTACCACGATAGGAAATTCTTACTGTCATGCGCCCTAAGACTTAGTTATCAACGAGCCAGCAAAAATTACACGTTTTGTAATACACTGGCTATTATAAATTAAGGAAAAATCACAAAAATCACGATTACTGAAAATGTTACATGCAGAATTTTATGAAACTTACCCCCAATATACAACACATAGTAAGATATTAAATAACATAAAAAGAAATAACCAGACAATTATTGTAGTATAGAAATTAGCACATGTATAAAATGAACAAATAGAAGGTCTCAATTTGCTATAGAAAAAGTACCTTCAACATGGAATATGATCTCCTCTAGAAGCAATACAGCACATACAGCGATGTGTGATGCTTTCAATTATGCGGTCTACGAGTTCCACAGGAAGCGAGAGTCATTGCTCTTGCGAAGAAGTTGCAAGCGCGACAAGGGTCTGAGGCGGCGCATCTCCCTAAAGCATCCCAAACGTTCTTGATAGGATTCAAGTCTGGGGATCGAGCTGGCCACTCCATGCGCATAACTGTTTCCTGTTGAAGATAATCATCTACGATGCGAGCTCTGTGTGGTCTTGCATTGTCATCCTGTAACAGGAAAGCATCATCTATCGCCGCTGCATATGGGTGCACATAAGCATCAAGGATATCATCTGTATAAATCTGAGCATTAACGGTCCCCCTGGAAAGACATGGAGGTCTGTGCGTCCACTCAAAGAGATGCCACCCCAAACACAGTCACTGCTTCTTCTGTATGAATCTTTTTCACGGATGTTTGACGGACGATAACGGATTCCAGGTTCTCTCCGTATCAAATAATGCCTACTATCGCTTTCTAGACTAAACCTGGGCTAATCCGTAAAGAGAACAGCGCTCTTTTGATCAGGTATCCAGTAGACATGTTGTCGTGGCCTCTGGAAACGGTCCCTCCTACGACGTGACGTGAGCGGCACGCAAATGGCTGGTCGCCTCGCATACAGACCATCTTCGTGAAGCCTTCTACGCATAGTTCACGCTGACACCAGCCTTCCGGTGGCTGCAGCAAGGAAGGATCTAAGAAGAGTCAAAGTACCCGTTCTATTCCTGCGTGCACATAATGTCAAATATCGGTCATCGCTACTCGTCGTAGCAGTTGGCCGTCCTTGGCTGAACCTCCTAGATGCCGAATCTGTGGTTTGAAATTGCCTCCAAAGTCTATGAACCACAGAAGGACTCACATTTAGCCATCTGGCCACTTCTGTTTGACTTTGTCTTGCCTCTAGTCTCCCAACGGCTCTCCATCGTAGTTCTACAGGCAAATGATACCTGGAGGGCATTGTTACAAATTGGCGATCTCAGATTTCTGATGACACTATCACAATGAAATGTGTGGGCTTGCTCTCAAACATGGACTTTTATGCTCCTCGCAGATGACGTATTCCGAGTGCAGCGCCACTAATTTGCATATTGCAGTTTTACTCAGCTACTCTTACTTGGTAGCATACTCAAATTTTATACGGTTTCGCTTATTTTTGAGGGAGTTATCGCTATTTTGGTGATTTTTCCTTAATTTATGATAACCAGTGTAGTTTCGATGATATGTTTGTAAGTTGAAGTAATCGGAAGTTCAGAATTTAGAAAAGAAAAAGCTTATTCACAAAATGTTGCCGTTATGAAGAACGCGATAATGAATGACTTAAGAACGTTTTAGGAAGTGGACTTAATTGATATTTCAGAAGAAAGCGTAGAATTGTGTGTTAAAGATAATCATTGATCAATCATTAATCAAACAAATCATTGATCCGTTTGAAAAGCCTTTACCCTTTAATAATGGTACATGTAAAACTAAATTACTTTGGAAATCTAAACCTGATGAACTAAATAATAATTTTGAAATTGCAACGAAGCGTTTTGAGATTCTAAGAGACAGACTGCATAGGGTTATAGAAGTGCGCAACGCAAAGAATGTATCAAAATAATTGAAGAACAGCTCGAAGACAGAATTTTTTAGTACGCTGCTCTCCAAAAGTTAAGAAACATTATTTCAAACACTACTAGAGCCGCAATATTTCCTCCAAATAAATGTCCCTATTAGAAAAATGTCAGTAACGTTTAAATTCACAGTTCATATGCATGACAGTAACGAAGTTTAAGAAAATACATGCAAAAATAATAGCTACCACTTTTGTTTTATAGAAATGAATACTTATATAGGAGTTGAATTTTTGCTCACGAGTGTTGATCTTCAGGTTTTTTAACAGTTTCATGGACAATATCCAGGAGAGTCTATCAATGTCCAGGAGAAGTCGTTTGCTCGATTCGTTGAGGTGGCAGGCGATCGGATGGATGGAAATGGGGATGTCACAAGCTGATGCTGCTAGACGTCTCTATGTCTGTCGTAGTGGGGTCCACCGACTATGGAATCAGTTTGAATTCGAGGATTCTGTATCTAGAAGACATTTTCCAGGCAAACCTACAGTAACAACACCTACGGGAGACCGTTATTTAGCTCTTTTGGCCCGAAAGAGGAGTAACATTACTGTGCCTCAGCTTATGGCAGATCATTTAGCGGCAATAGGAACAAGAATCTCAGCTACTACAGTGCGCAGACGCCTGCACAATACAGGTCTGTATGCAAGACGACCAGTTGTTTGTATCCACTTGACCCGAGGACACAGAGGTGTCTGTTTATGTTGGGCAAGAGAACACGTGTCCTAGACCAGTCAACAATGGGCGTCTGTTCTCTTCACAGACGAGTCCAGGTTCACACTGGAGAGTGATTCATATTGTCAGTTGATCTGAAGGGAACAACGCGCCAGATACAAACAATCCCACATTGTGGAAAGACACAATTACAGAGGTGGTGGAATAATAGTTTGGGCTATGATCTCTCTCGCTGGTCACACTGACCTGCATGTGTTCCATGGAGGAACTTTGACTGTTGTAAGATATCGAGACGGGATCCTTGATCAATATATTCTCCCGTATGCCGCTGCTATTGGTCCTGGATTTCTTCTGATGGACGACAATGCACGACCGCACCGAGCTCGGGTTGCTGAAGAATATTTTGAGGGTTACGATATGGAGCGGAAGCGGATAGAATGGCCAGCTCAATCCCCAGACCTGAATCCGATAGAGCATCTTTAGGACTACCTTGGGCGACAGGTTGCTGCTTTAAGTCCTCCTCCAAAGTTGTCAGACGAGCTTGAACAAGGATTACTCCGTGTCTGGTCGTTGCTTCCCATTTTCCTGACCGACAAGTTAATTGACAGCACGGAATGTAGCTGCCGCCAATGTGTTGCAGCTAGGGGGGATACATTCCTTATAAGAACCCATTTTTACAATGTAACTACCCCATTTTCCTCAAAACACTGTGATATACTGTTACTCCAAGATTGGATTTCTCTGCCAAGCATTTTTTGTGTGCAAGTCATGTTTGTGTTGAACTTTAGAAACATTCTATGTCGCATTCATTAAACAACTGTTTAGTGAATATGTTCTGTAAATTTCTTGTTTCTATGTTGCTTCATTCTCAAATTAGACACAAAAAACATGTTATTCCTTAACTTTTGGAAGGCAGTGTGTATTAAAATAAAGATTTCGAATCAGGTTATTATATGCCCGATAGAGCAGTGATAAGACCAGATAAAGAAACGCCTCGCGTTAGAACTGTTTCTGATGCGTCATGTAAAGGAAAAAATTCTAAATCCTTAAATGGTTTGTTACAGGCTGGACCTAATTTAACCCTTTGACTACGAATTTAAAAAAATACTCCGTTTTTCTATCCAATTTAACTAAATATGTCATAAATAAAGTAAATTTGGCATTTTGGATTTTTTCGGCAAACGATTTTCAAGCCAAAGTCTGAGATACATATGTTCCAGCCGTAGTTAACAGTGGGATACGTATGTCCCTCACGTAGATATCGACTCACTATAAGCACACCTGTTATTCTAGAAAACTTTATTACAAAGCGTACCACTGAAGAGGTCGCTCGAGGGCGGGAGAGACGATGCTAAAAAAAGAGGGCCGCAACCTCAATGAAATAAATATAAATGAATTATATATATGATACATAAAAATGGCAAAAAATGAAATAGATTTTACATAGTGCGGTACAGAGTAAAGCATTCTTTGCATAACCGAACTGGGCAATTCATATTTAGTCTTTTCTCTACGCTTATTTGTGTTCAATGACCACAGCGGCGTCTAGATTTTCCAACTATTGAAAGATGATTCCCAACATTCAAAAGATTCTATTAATCCAGCAGTAATTTTTAAATTTTTAGTGGGACATATACATCCCGTTAGTAGCCAAAGGGTTAAATCCTCACGTATTAGATGCTATTCTTAAAATTCGAAAACACAATATCGCTTTTTCCGCTGTTATAGAAAAGGCATTTCTAATGATAAGCATTGCTGAGAAAGACTGCAAATATTTAAAATTCTTTTGGTTTCAGAATAACAATTATAAATCGTTCAAAATTATAAGCATAACATGTTTACCATTTGGTATTACTACCATTCAGTTCATTCTAGCAGTTACAGTAAATCATAGTAAAGAATACAGCACTAAAAACCTGAAAGATGTGAAATATTGAATTCATCTTTTAAGTCGATGATTTATATTAATAATACAGTAGGAAAGATACAGTAGAATACAGTAGAAAAGGCACACCAACTGTCATCTAATTCTGTTACCATTTTAAAGCACGCGAGTATGAATCTATATAAATTTAACTGAAATTCTGAGGAGTTAAAAGACTTTATTAAAGAACAGTTTATTAGGGAATGATTCTTTTGCTCAAGTCAGTTTCTCCGAGCTCTACTATATTAAACTTGGCACCGTTTCTTGATGAAAACCAAATTCTTCGAATTAAGGGAAGACCAGAAGGAATGGATTATACAGTTGACGAAGTATGTCCAGTTCTGCTTCCTAAAGTTTCCAAATTAACTGAATTTATTGTAAAGAGAAAACATAACTATGTTCTATACGTAAGACTTGCAGTGACTTTAGTCAAATTAAGACAGAAGTTTTGGATTCTTTAAGCCGCAAATTGGGGAAACAGTCTTAGGAAACTGTCTAATGCGTCGAAAATACGCAGTAAAATCAGAGAAATAAATGACAGCTCAGTTACTAAAGATCGAAATGCAGAAATATTACCTTTCTGTGTTCACCGCTGTGGATTTCATAAGTCCTGTTTGGGTCAAATCTGGAAATGGCAATAAAAAATCATACATCATATTGTTTACACGTGTGCTGTTACACGAGCGTTACATCTAGAACTCCTTCCAATATGTCTGTAGATACATTCATTTTAGCTCTCTGACATTTCGTCTAAAAAACAAGAAACTGTCGTGAAGCCATTCAAATATGTTGCAAAAGATTTACAGCATTTTTACAGCATAATTAAAGGACCAATGTTTCGAAACTTCCTAGTAGTTGAAGACTTGACCTGGAAATTTATTGTGGAGCTTGCACCATAGTGATTAGAATTCTACGAATGCCTTATGAAGAGCATTAAGGAACCATTAAAAAAGACATTGGGCAGAGCTTCAATTGAATTTTGAAAAATTTAGGGCTGTACTGACGGAAGTCGAAAATATTGTTAATAGACGATATTTGACATACTTTTGTAATGGTTTGTATGAACCTGAACCCCTTGCACCGTCTGATTTTCTATTGATCGGAAATAAAGATGACTATCCATGCGACTTTGATGAGATTCTGAATACTTCTAAAACAAGAGAAAGTCTAATAAAGTGAAAACAATGTCAAACAACTGTTTTTGTTTCAGTTTAATACTACTTAAGCTCCTTGAGCACCACAAAGTATTACTCAAAGCTTAGAGAGGTAAGTTAAAAAAATAACAAATACAATAACACAACACGAAATAAAATAAAGCTACAAATTCACAGAAGAAACGTAAGAAATAAATATGCAGTAAGAAGAAAATGCTAATTTGTCTTGAACTAGCATATGGAGGGGCAGAGGAAATGTATTGTTTAGAGAGTTTATATGAGAAATTAGTATTTCTTTTCCTCCTTCCGTAAGCTTTGAATAATAGAACAACCAATACTCGATATTTTGCAAGTCCCCTTCCGAAGCTACAGAAGCACAAGTTTATATTAGATAACCCAAATCTCTTCAGATATGAGATAAAATTACCACGCTCAGTTAAAAATTTGGTAATTTCAAAATTGCAGAAAAAGGGCTTATATTCAGTTGTGAGGAATAGAAGGAAAAATAATTTAGTCAAGGAGGGCAGTAGTAGAATTTCTGTATAAGTAATTCCACTGGAGAATTGTTTCATTCTTACTTTGATTCTTGGAGATTTACTTAAGCAGTATCAGTGAGGTATTAACGTGAAGGTTTGTAGCTTGTTTTGCCGACAAATCAGCTCTTTCATTAACTAGATTGTCAGTGTGGCCACGTACATGAGAAAAGATGACATCAACAGCTTTATCATTAAGATCTTTGAGAATCGCATGAGAACTGACAATTAATTTATTACAGGAGAAGGTATAAGAAAATATAAGAATGAAAGGGAGTCTGTGCAAATAAAAAATTTGTAACTTAACGAACAATGGAACTTAACGAATATCCATTTAATTGACTCACTAATGCATAGTAATTTGGCTTGGAAAACACTGCGTTCACTGGAAATTCTAAAGAATTTGTATTCCAATTCAGAACCATGACAGAAAACGACATAAGCTAGCCCAACTTCATTATTAATTTTACTGCCATCTGTATAATACACAACTGGGAAATTCTCCTCAACGGATTTGGCATAAATAATTTGGCAAACGATCAGCAGGGCGATACGAGATCCTCAAACAACGCCTTGGTATCAAACGTAAGTTTGCTCCTTCTCATGTAAAACATGAAGATGAACCAAGGAAAACTCCGAAACTGCGAAACAGGCTTCATAGTCAATTATTCTGTAGCCACACACAACTAGTATTAAAATTCTTTTTTGAACTCTGCCAAGGATAGGGAATTAATATTCTTTTCTAAAGCTGTTTCCCATGCTTTAAAAGTGTAACAAACGAAAGGATCTTGTTATGATTCTAGAGCAATGATTCTCAACCACTGTGCCGCCAAATTCTTAAAGCGTGTTGCCAAATTTTAGAAATGTATATAGTAATTATAATGAGTTTAATCCTTGTATGCGGTACACATGAGAATTGGCGAAATTCGGTTTTTAAGACATTAAAAAGCGCGCCAATTGTGGTATCCAACCGATTTTGGGCTCTGGAGGAGAGCGCAATTCGGAGCATTTTTGAGGATGTTCAGTATATAATTTAAATTGAGAAGTTCTGATTGGTGCAGAAGGGAGATTAGCTTACTTGTCAGACATTTTTGTTATTTTTAATAACATAAATTAAAGTATGCAAGGGCCGAAAGAAAATATATTAAACTCAACAGATAAACTGGTATGATTCCAAAAACAAATAACTTTATGGAAGAATAAAGCTATTGGCAAGGAAGGAAGGCAATTTGAAAAAGTTTGGGGTCAGTCCCAAAAGGTTTTAATAAAACTCTTCCTAAAATTGTTGTTGACCATTCGACAACATTAGGGGAGAGAATTATTCATTATTTCCCAAATTCAGATATGTAAAAATTTGATGGGTTCGTAATCCATTTGTGATAATGAATACTTCTGTATTTGAATTAACTTCGAATGAAGAGGAAGAACTAATTTCGCTTTCTAATAATCGAGATTTAATTTTAAAATATTCGGAGGAATCGGTTAATTCATTTTGAATTAACATGATTATCCCATGATATCCAAAAAAACTTTAAAAATATCACAATTTTCTACATCTTATTTATGTGAATTCAAATTTTCAGTATTAACCAACATAAAAGCAAATGAAAGATCGAGACTGTTAATATAGAAGACGATATAGGAGTAGCATTTTCATTTTTACGACCCAATATAAATGAAATTATCAAATAACACCAAGCTCCAATTTCTCATTAAAAGTATTCTTATTATTAAATTATAATTAATCCCTTAATAAAAATACTGCTGTTTTTGTAGTACACATTATTTTATTTTACACTCAAAATTATTATCATAAACTATTTTACACAGTGTATTTATAGGTAAGTAAACAATTTTTAAACTTTCCTTTTTCTTTGTGTGCCGCCAAATTTTGAAATCGTTAAAAATGTGCCGGGACAGGAAAAGGCTGAGAATCACTACTCTAGAGTATAGTAACCTAGTTTATAAGTCATGCCAGTAACATTAGATTTTAAACCAAAAGTATTACAAGAAAGACGATCAAATCCTCTGAGTACATTTTCACACTTATTGGATAATGTATAATATGATTTTTCCAGCAAAACGTACGATAAAAAATAATGCCTAAATATTTAATTTCATTCACCGGGTCGAGTAAAATATTATCAAAGTACAATTGCTGGTTTGTACCGTTGACGTGCCTTCTATTAATTATCATAATTTTAGATTTATTAGGTCTGAATATCAATTTCTGCTCTTTTGACCAATCAGAAACTATATTAAGGATGTTCTGAGCCATATTAAAAAGAGTATCCGGACATTTTCCTTGAAAACAAATCGGTAGATAATGAGCAAAAGCAACTGATTTATAGCCCGGACAATCTGAGAGTCTTGTTAGAACATCATTCATAATTGAATTCCAAAGTAAAAGTGCAGAAACAGAGCCTTGAGGGCAACCTCTTTCCAAAGTGCGGGAGGAAAAAACATAGCCAGAAGAGAATAATGCATATCTCTCATGCAGAAAATCTTTAATAACACGAAAAATATTGCATAGACATCAGCTTCCCTTAAAATGGCAAGTAGTATCCCAGGCCATCAGGCGTGGCTGAAAGCAACTTTGATATTAAGGAATACTAAAACTGTAGGCAAATTAGTCTTCTTATCTTAATCCACTATGTCTTTCAGGTACAGAAGAACAATATCACAACTTTTATAAGCGGTAAATCTAAATTGTGCTTTGTTTAACAGTTTTTTATTTTGCTGGAACCAGATAATTCTGTTAACAAACAGCTTTTTTAAGCACTTTTCTAAAGTGGGAAGAAGACTAATGCATATCAAATTAATGTGGAATGCGAAGACCACTTTTCTTATGATTAAAAAGACTGCCAGAAAAACTTCAGACTAGTATCGAAGATTTTGGAAACATTCTATTATGAACTTACTTCAAAACTTCGTTTGAAATAGAATCAAGACCAGGAGTTTTATTGCATTTAAGGTTTTCAACTACATTAATTTTCGGACCTAGTAAACGGAGGATCCGGATTAGCAAAGTAGTTTACTGAAGCTTCAGTCCTAATCATTCTAGGAAACGAATTATCCGTGATAAAAGGGTCCGTGGGAAAGTTTCTGTTAAGAACCTCGTTAACTGTTTCTTCTGACTTCAGTTCTTTTCATAAAATTTTGCGTTATACCATTCATATATATTTTTTCCCAAACATTCCTTTCTTAAATATTTATTAGAAATTTCTCCAAGGCTTAAGTTTTGCGTCCAGAAGCTTTGAGTTGTAATTATGTCGTAAGTGTAGATATTTTTCTTTATATAACTCTCTAAAAGTACTTATAAAACATATTTGGAGAAAATGGAAAAATCAGTATATTCTTAATTTAAGGAATACTCATGTCCTTAGTACACCTGAAACTAAGAAGAATCTTAGAACTTGCGATATAATTTTACTTGAAGGGACAGCTAAATCTAAGTTCGTCTGCGATTTAGGTCAAATAATTCAAGTTTTGAAAAGACATGATAATCCTTTACGACCATGTGTGGTGAGAAATACAAAAAGGGAGCCTTAAGAGACCTGTGCAATGCATATACCCCGTTGAACTATCAGACCGAAAATTAACTGATTCAGTAACGTTTATTTAATATTCTTATATTATAAGTTATTTCTCCCGCCTTCTTCTCATGCCTTCGTAGTGTAGTGGTCACCCCACTCGGCGCGTATTCGAGAGCTCCGTGGTTCGAGTCCCGGCGAGGGCATTGCTCCTTTTCCATCTCTCCTACTTTCAAAAAAAATACCTAAGGTCTCTACACTGGCGCCCGAACTAAAAAGTGGTGGATGATAATTTTCCACCACTAGGATTTGGCGATTGAGTCCCTTGATCCCCAGTCGCACTTTAAAAGAGGGAGTGTATAAGGTATTTTTCTCGCCTTTTTGGCATGTTTTCGTGGTGTAGTGGTCAGCACGCTTGACGCATATTCGGGAGGTTCGTGGTTCGAATCCCAGCGAGGGAATTGCTCATTTATCACGTCTCCAGCATCGAAATAGCCTAATGTCTCTACAGTATTTACTTGCATAGTTTTTATTTAATTAGTTCAGTTATTAACTATAATTTACTGTTTGTAACTCAATTTAATATTACTTATTAAATAACTTTTGAATTGCTATGCTGTTAAATTGTGTTTGTTAATTTTATAAAGTTTCCTTTTTGCTGTTTATTTTACATCAGTAAATGTACTTTATATTCATATGTAAGTTGCTTTCTTACATTTGAATTCCTTTTGTACGCTGAAATAGTGATAATTTTTGCAAAATTATCAGGTGGGGAGTGTTGAGATATCCCGCGAACGATTGAATCGTATTGCCGTTAGAGAGCACTTCTTAAATCGCCAAACAACTTATTTTCAATTTTATTCGTTTAAAATTGGGAAAAAGAAACAACCTTAGTTTGACGAAGATTTTCAATAAATCTATCAATTTTGTGAGCGATCAGATACATGTCTCTTTTCTTCAGAAGCCAAAATATTCTTTTTTAAAACTGGAAAAAAAAAAGAAGAAGAAGAAGGAAAAAAAAAAAAAAAAAAGAAACCTGAAAAAGTCTGCACGAAATTTTGTGTAAAGAAGTTCTGTTACAGTGAGGGACATTCTCCGAGTATTAAGATTAGGGGTACAGTATTGGTCAAATAATTCCTGGAAACGTTAAGAACAGTTCATAAATGAACTTTCGCATTAAAGACATAATGAACAGATCATAAACAAACTTTTGCTTCTTTCTAATTAAAATGCTGCGAAAATACGTGCTTATACATTTCAAGTTATATTTATATTAAATCAGTTAGAAGTTTTTTGACTGATATTTTATCTATTACTACTTCAAAAGCTATTCCGAAGGATATTTTTTCTCATCGTTTAAAATTACCATTCGTTTATTGTTATCAAAATAGCCTTGGACAACATGGTCACAATAAGCGATGCTTACTCTCATACAGGATGAGACAGAAACAATTAAAAGATTTAAATTTGACATCAGGACGACGTTTTTGTACCACACCTACTACCCTGTCCTCCAGAAGCCACGGTTTAAAAAAAGTTAATATGATGCGCTCATTGTGACAATTACATTATATAGAGCGGAACATGGGCGAAACGTACGATATTTGCCACGAATAGCTACAGTTGCAGTTGAAAAGACATTTTCTAAGCGGCGCGATGAAATGCGGTTTACTATGTAAAGCAGTTTAAAACCTTTGGTGATTATTCAGCTTCAGTTGGATGAGCATCGAGCGGAAAGGATTTAACAGTAAATTGTTGCAAATGATAAAAATAAACTGCTGCAATTCGTGGATCACCTGACAATATCCGATGAAGCTCATTTTCATCTAAACGAATAAGTTAATGAGTAGAATTTCAGAAACTGAGTAAAAGAGAACTCAAACGCATGTTGCACCAAAAGGCACTGGCGATCATCCAAGGAATATTCCACAGCAATGAGCATGCTGCGGCAGCATATCATCTCTCTTTCGAAGACGTTGAATGGCCTTCACGCTCTCCTGATTTATCAGCATGCAATTTGTTCTTGTTGCGTTATTTGAAGGATAAGGTTTACCTCCGTCTACTTCACATTGTGGAGGAACTGAAAGATTACGCTCGCAAAGAAATTCATGCAATTCTATCAAATTTGCTGAGGATAGTCGCAGATAACATCGGATAGCGTGTCCACGTGTTCTTTACCTTCAGTGGAACTGATATGAGTGACTTAAAAAGGAAATGATTTTGCATGTTTTTTACAACTTCTTACCTAGTTCATTTACTTTTCAATTAAAATGTTTATTTTAAAGTTATTAATCGTCTAATTTTTCCGTCCCCCCTGTAGAAATGGAATTGAATGTATACCATGTACGTAAAATAATCGGATGTAACTCCAGATCCATTATTTTGAAATTAAATTCAGTTACTAAATGACAAAATTATAAATAAGAAAAATTGCAAAATGACTCCATGTTTTTCGGCGGGGAATTTAGAAAAAGGATATTTTCTTGCACCTAGCAGATATAAGGTACAACTTCCATTTGATGGTATTCATGTTGAATTTTTAACTGAAATTTATAAAATCATTCTGAACAATAAAAAATATCCACATTAAAGAGAGCTAACTTTTTTTCGTCTCGTTTAATTTTACCAATTTTATAAATTTTGTCTGTTTCCGGATCTAATACCCTGATTAGTGCTTCTAAATAGCAGCACTTGTTTTACGAAAGCGTTTTGTAATCCATCAATCGATTTAAAATTTTATTGCCTTTTTTAACCACTATGAGTTGATTAGAAACTCTATTTGTTATGGAGTTGATAAGGAACTTCTATTTGCTTATTTCACTGAAGATCTTTTCTTGATCGTTTGTATGTGAAATGCTCTAAAACTTATTCTATTACACCAACGGCTTAATTTATAAAAAGCTGAAGCTCTATGGAATGATGTCAAGAATGAATAAAAGTAAATTTATAAAATAATAAAAAAAAATTTAAAAAGGTCTGAAAGATTTCAGATTTTATATTACGCCCAAAGGGGCATTTTTCTTTTTTTTTTTTTTTCATTTACACACATACACGTTTCGAGAGCATTTGGGTTAATCTCTCTTTAGGCTAAAAATTTCAAAAACAGCATATCTTTAGAATTTTCGATAGACAGTCTCGTACGCTAGAGGTAAATATGTTTTTTTCCGTACAGTTGTTGCCATTGCTTGCTTTGAAATGGCTGAATTGTTAATAAAAAATTCTTTAAAGTTTTACAAAATATGAAATAAACAATAAAATAAATTCAAATTCGGGCTTCCAGGTGCCTATGTTCGGGGGAGGAGAGAATTACGTTATTCAAAATTTGATAACTCTAGATACCGTTGTTTTTTCACAGTGAAAAAAATATACATACATTCGTGTAGATGATTCATTATTTAATTTCTTTAAATGTAACACATGGCGATAATATTTGGTGGCAACAATTTAAAAAGTGATACTCCGTTTATAATGAACTGACGCAAAATTCCGTTTTGAAACTAATAGCTCTTCTGGTCTAACGCTCCTTTGAGTTAAAAATTAAGTAAAATATGAAGGGGAAAATTGTCAATGAATTATGATAAGTTAACGGTAAATAACTAAATACCATATTCAAATGTAAAAATGGAATAATAATTAGAAAACTGATAATAAACTCTTAAAAAAAGTCGTACAAATTAGGAGAAATATTAAAACAAATGAAAGATGAATAAATTGATGGAAACCAAAGGTAATACCGAGGACAGGATTTTGATCAGTATTCTTCGCATTCAGATGGAGTTGTATTTTTATTTTGGCTTCTAATGAGTTTGATGTCATTTTGCCCAGATGAGTGCAGCCTACAAAAATTCTTCTTGCTGACAGAATTGCAATTTGACACGGAGGAATTTTTTTCTTCAGCCATTTTTTTTTTCAAGGAAAGTGAGACTCTGTTTATAACGATAATTGTCATGTTTCAAAATAGATATTATTAATGCACTGAAGTTGCTGAATTTATCCGTAGTTCTTTTTCCTTTGAATTTATTCTTGCAATATCAAAGAACTGACCAGCCCCCAGGCAAAGCCTTTCTTAGGCAACACAAACAATTAATTAACCAATTTTCTTGCATCAAGTAGTTTGAAAAATGTGCCATATTTCTATCCCTATATTCATTGCACTTGCTCTTTAAGGTGTATCATTTTTAAGTAATTCGCTTTTTTACAGGAAGGGAGAAAAAAACTAAACACTCGGTGATTAGGTATTGCAAAGCAATTTTGTCTCCTTTTCAGTTGTGCTGCAAATTTCCAGAATTTTAATTTTAAGATTTAACGTTACACTATCACATGGAACTTTGAAAAAAAACCCCAGATATTAGACAACCATAACTATTACAGTGTGTACAGTTATTAGGTTATTCTGATGCTGGGTATGTGTAAAATGAGCAATGCCCTCACTGACGCAATTGCTACTTTCTGTCTCTAGGGTACAGGATACAACTGCAAGTGATTATCAAGGGCTTTCAAGAACGAAGTGACGGAACTCTTGCCGTCGAACACCACTGCTGGCTCGATGGACGCTCTCATTGTTTGTATTAGAAAACCAAATTCATCCAAATGGCTGGTCACCTTCGGGCCTGCGACTTCTGAGTCTTGTGGGGAGAAATGCATATCCTGATTATCGGCCATCGGATTCGATAAGAAATTCCGGCGCCAAATGTGACATCCCCTTGATCAACATTTGTAGTGACAGCTGAAATAAGTGCAGAAACTAGCCAGGAGAAAGATTAAAAGAAGCCTTTATTAAAACTCTTTAAAATTCACAATGCGTCGAATTGACTCTAACAAACTACGCCTCGCTTCGGCTAACTCAACTAACAAGAATTAAACTAAAAATTCAAAGTTATTAACAGTAGAGTGTTTTTTACCAGGGCTTAGATAATCCTGTTACCCAAAACCGCGTCGAAGTCTCATGGCAACAAAGTAAGAGCTGTTACGCCAATTTAAACAGCAATAAATGCAGAATCAGAAGCTAACGCTACAAAGTACAGTACTTACCCACACTTCTCTAACTTTCCCATCTAGAACTGAGTATTTAAACCTTTTTCTTCCACTGATAGAATTTGCATTCCTTCATATACGCTACCCAAATTTAAATATTCTGGCATTGACAATTAGGGGAATGAAGGTTAATAAGAAAGCGGTTAAGCTTAAACTTAATTAATAGTGAGAAATGAATGTAAATACCTACAAGTTAATTATTATTTATTGACTATACGTAAGAACACAATTCAAAGTATTTTTCTTATATATTACTTCATAGAATCAAATTATACTTAATTTAAAATAGCACTAAACATTTACTCATAGCAAATCGTCTTTCACCCTTTCGAATGAAAATATCCATGCCAACATTATTCAGGAAGTTTAGTTGGTAGACCATTGCTCGAATCCATGCAGTGGTTTTATTTCATTTCTGTATAAACTGCTAGACACGTCGAAATTGCAATAATGAATCCAATATTGTGGAGGAGATGAACCACTTGATTGAACACTTGCAGTCATTAAGAGTATCTCAACGTAAAGACCAAAATACATTGACAGTTCACACGAACAAGTTTCTCGTATCCCTATTTGTAGTCAAGTGTAGATAATGAAGCGTACGCATTGCAGTATGGTTAGCAATGAGAAGCATGACAACATTCATAAACAAGACTACAAATAACTGCAAGGATTACATGGAAAAATTCTCATAAGAAGGAAATGCTTAAACTGAAGAACTAATCGTAAAACTAAATTCTCAAAATACCTAGAATCACAGAAAAGGCATTTCTCTTTATAACTGCTTCATATGTATAACAACGAGTAAACTGAATTCCTCGATATACACTAAGCTCCTTAGAGAATTCATATGTTTCTCAACCTTGTAGTATTTCTACACATCAAATAGCAAAGCAAATACAAAAATCTTTTCCTGAGACCGAACATAATGAGACAAGGTATAACTTACAACTGAGTTAATTCCAAAATCCTTACATGAATCCTAACCAAGTTCCCGGTACTCCAAACCAGAAAAAGATACTCAAAATTCAGAATTATCATAACACAAGATTAAACTCAAAATTCTATCCAATATAGAACTCGTATATAACTACCCCTTTTCTATTGCCCTTACAAAGTTTACTCCTTGCAAAATAAGGAATTACCATTTATAAATAATGCTTAATTTCTAACACTTTAATCACAAGCCTAATTCTATCTACAATCTAAAGAAAGCAAACTACTTTAAATCGTTCTTCGTAACTAAATAAGGTTTAATAAATCTAACGTAACATCTCGCCAAATTATTAACTTATTAACTACAGCTGCGCTTAGATAACACAAGGAAAAGCATACTCTGAAACCTGAAAACTCAAAGTAACACTGTAAGGTTTTATTCTAACCAATTATTTTTAGTTTTCCATTCCCTCCTGATTTCAGTTTCCTGCCGGACAGAAAATGTGTAATGACGTAAATGCAAATTCTAAATGTGTTTCAGAAGCAGTATTTAAGCTGCGTTTGAAAGAGTTCAAAAAGAATAGCAGCGGACTTAATTCCGAGTTGATTCTGCGCGTTTGAAATTAGTTAGACACCTTTTTAGTTTAACTGATATTTCTAGGCTCGTCTTTGATGTGAGCATTTAGTTAGGTTAAGGAGCCAGTCGTTAGATATCTCAATTTATTAGTGATTTGTTACATTCTTATTTTCTGCTAAATTACGTTAGCCACAAGTGGTGGTGATTTGTGAGCACGAAGTGCGTAAATCTCTTTTAATTTAGTTTAAACAAAAGGTTATTTAAAACTTTTCTTCTACAGTATTTATTCTTAAAGACAAAGCGAGAATTCGTTACTTCGTCTTCGACATAGTGTCAAGGTTGTATGCTACCTTGTAAGGTTTTAGTTAAACTAACCAAGTTTATTTTAATTTAAATCTTTTCTATCTCCT
>KK119325.1:64173-84264 GCA_000611955.2 Stegodyphus mimosarum | reverse complement strand
TGCCTAACTGGCTGAGCGTCCCCGTGTCAATGTCGTGGTTCACCACTTGTGTGAAACCTGGTACATCACTAAATAAATTCAAAAAATGACTTACCAGACCTTGGTTTTTTACTTTTTCTTCTACTTGTAAATGTTCCAAGTCCAGCTGCGGGGGCTTATCATTCTTCGTTTCTATCGGCTTCATATTCAATGTCAACTCTCCCCCTTTAAAATCAATTTTTGCTTCTGCGAAACTAAAAAAGTCCACACCTAGAATAATACAAGTTTGCAGGTTACGCACAATATAAAACAGGATTCTTACCTGTTCGTTGTTGATACGCACGAACAATGGTACTTTTCCTAAACAGCTGCATTTTTCTCCTTGGGCCGCTATGACATCCGTGTCTCTTGCACTAAAAATTCTGTAACGTCGAAAGTGCTTTTTAAAGAATCTTTCCGATACGAAGCTGCTTTGGGCTCCTGTATCCAAGAGGGCTGTCGCCGGTATGTTGTTGATTAGAACTTCAATCTTCGGCAAACTCAAATTCTTAACGACCACGGTGTTTAAATTGATTTTGGAAGGGTTTTGCGCTGCTTCGGACTTCTTCACCTTCCTTGAAGAAATCCCTCTTAGTTTAAATTCTTTTTCTTCTGGTTGCCCTCGGAATCTTTGCTTGTTCTTCTATTAAATTCCCTTCGTTCGCCGCTCGCTTTAGGAGACACATCTTTCTTCGGCCATTGCTTCGCCTTATTCCCGTAACTTTGATTTTGCTTTTGCTGGGGTCTTGGCGAACTCCACTGACTTCTTCGCTCAAATTGGCGTCGTCGTTCGTTGTCGGCTGTTCTTCGGCTTTCAAATTGTACCGCGAGCTCAAATAATCTGTCTAATGTTGTTGGATTTCTTAGTTCGATGAAATCTTGAACTTGGGGCAGTAGCCTAGGAAGTATAACTTGAATAATTTCAGGATCCGGGCGACTTCCATACAAAAGCTTGAAAACTTGAATTTTCCTCAAAATAAAATTAGACAAATCTTCTATTCTTTCTTGATATCGGCTAAACAGTTCAGCTTCCAATCTGGCTCGATCTCGCACCACGGGAAATGCTTTCACTAGAGAATTCTTGAAATTTTCATACGTGTATGTGGGGCTTCCTGGTTCCCCCAAGAGATTCTTTCCGATGCACTTGAACCAACTTAGCGCTTGGCCCTTCAAAGCGCTGGTAGCAAGAGCGACTTTCTGAAATTCGTGGACTGGATATAGCATGAAGTGGGAGTCTAGCTTTTCCAGGAAATTGATTACGGCTGTCTTGCCGTCAAAACTTGCCGCTGGCTTCATGGCTGCTCGCATGGTTTGTACGATGTAGCCGAATCCTTCTATGCCAGGAGGTGCTATCTCAGGATTCTGGACAGGTACAGCAGGTGTCTCAGGTTCGTCTTCTTGTTGTTGAGGCCATCCTCTTCTTTTTGTGCGGGCGCCACTATCAGGACTTAGCATTCTGTGTGTATTCTTTGAGAACATGGTAAATTCTGTAAAGGGTTCTTATCCTTACGTTCTAAGTCCTGAACTGGAACAGGGAGCGGAAGGTACGCTATGTTCTGATGTAACTGCTGGGCTGGAGAATAACTGCACGTGAAGGGATTTGAAATCCTCTTTTATTCAATCACTATTAAATACAAACCTCCCAATTCGGGAGAGATACAGAAAGTAACAGACCACACTTGGGTCGAACTTAACAATCAAATAATTTTAAAACTAAACCTAAAATAGAACTTAAATTAAACTTTGCTTCGCAGAGCAATTCGCGGAAGTTGGCCTCTACCGAAACGGGTGCGTAGCAAGGTATACTAAATACTACCGCACTTTATTTGTTTTACAATGCAATCACGTAGTAAGCACTATGGCTTATAAATTTAAACTGCTAGCTGGTCAGACGAACGTTGAGCGGCGTGACCGTGATCTGAGGCAAAGCTCTCACATACCGAGAGGTTTCTACCTCTGGCTTAAATAGTACTTGGCTGTACTTCAAAATTAGCATAAGCTAAAAACGCGCGCTTCTTCTGACAGGAAGTTGAAGCAGAGAGGAGATAGAAAAGATTTAAATTAAAATAAACTTGGTTCGTTTAACTAAAACCTTACAACTGTACATTTCCCCCTTTGGATTTAATAAACAAACTGAGCGTTTGAAAGGAATGTGTTGTCACTACCTGAATCAAAATATGTTTAACTTCCACGCGGCAGTATTTTGTGTTTCAGCAAAGTATTTCATTTTCCTTTCAAATTTATTTTGTTATTAATTAACATAACTAAGTGAATTAATTAAAAAATTATTTAATTTGAAGGTAATAAACGCAGATTTATTTCACTTATTACTAACCGGGCTTTGAAGTTACGCTAGCTGGATTTATTAAAATATCTACATACATAAAGAAGAATGTCCCATTGCTTGTTTATGCATGTGTAAGTCATACAAATCCATACTTTTATTGTGATCTTAGCGAAATCGTGCATACTTGACCTTCAAAGCAACAGGAATGGCACTGTCTACATCAGATTTCAAAAAATCATCTTACGGGATCCATATTCAAGGCGTTAAAACGTTGGGTTCGCCACATTAGTTTCAAGTACTGTTCTTGCGTTCACTTTGTTACTGGAAATCATGCTAAACAAAGAATTAATAATATATATATGTATGCATGTTTACCAAAAAAAATATTTTCACGTATTTTCAATTTTGAAGTCGCGTCATATTCAAGTCGCCGTTGCTGCGTTCCCGCTTGCAGTTCTTATTAAAACCGTTAGATGGAGCCATGTTCATTTACTCTTCAGAAAGCGTGTAAAACTTTCCAGAACGTTTATGCAGAATTCCAGTGGGCTTTCTATCAGTTTTTTGTGAATATTTCAAAACCGGTGAATAATTCGGGTGAAGGGTATGGATTTTCCAAAAGCTTATTTACTGACAAAGCAAGTATTAGTTCTTACTAAACCTGATACATGACGCAATCTTAGTTCTTGTTCTTTATTCGAGCATGGTAATATTTTGTACAATTTAGCTTGAACCAATAACATCACTGTCTACTTAAGATTTCAGGAAAACTACCCCAATCGCCTTAGGCTCACAAGCGGCCGAGCGGTAAAGTCGCTAAACAGTGGTAGTTCGGTCTGAGGTTCGAATCTCGCAAACGGGTTGGTTGCATGGTAGTTGTCACCGTGTGTAACATGTATACGAGCCATTTTCCCTTAGCAAGTCCTTCACGAAGGCATGATTCTTCTTAGCCACATAGCCCACAAAGCTTTGCAGTAATCATATAACCCAATCCTGCTAAATGAAGCCTCTTGCATAAGTCCCGGACAAAGCCGAGAACATTCTCTACATTTTTTTTCAAGCCCAGACGTGAGTTAGCTCAGAAGGGCTATTAGTCTTGAAACCGGATTTTTGTTGAATCACTGTAAAAGGCTGAATCACTTTTCAGATTGTTGTCACCTGATATAATCGTCCTGTATTGTTTTGAAAGAAATTTAATGAAGAAGTCTGTGCATGAATATAGGCATGTTTCTGGCGCTGTAAAAGACGACGGTACTTACAGCCATCAAATTTTGAATAACGCAATCCTCTACCTTAACATGAGCACCTAGAAGCCGAATTTTGAATTTCGAATTTGTTTTATTTTCTATTTCCAATTTCGTAAAACTTTAAAGAAATTTCGATTAACAAACTGAACGATTTTAAAGCGAAGAATGGCAACACTGTACGGAAAAAAATATTTTTATCGTGTATAGAAAGTTATAAGTATAGAAAGTTATAAGGATATGCTGTTTTTAAATATTTTATGGTATTTTTAGTGAATTGAATTCTATGGGGTTTAAATGCAAACATGATATTTAATAAATAAAGGTAACAAACAATATGTTAAAAAAACAGCCCTTTGGGCGTAATATTAAGTCTGATATCTTTCAGATTTTCTTTTATTTATGTTTTTATCACTACGTTCTTGCTGTACATAAAAATGCATTTGAAGGAAATTCCGTTTTGTCTAACATTCTGGAAAATTTATGAGAAATGGGTTTACGAATATTAATGGAATTGACTTTAATTTACAATTTCATAAACGGTTATTACAACAAAAGATTTAATTACTATCAGCTATCATTTAGCGTGTACATCCAACACAAAGTATTTAAAGGTTTCGAGAGTTTTAAACGCAAATACCATGCACCAGTTTTAAATAAAATAGATAGAAAATACTATAACTTTTAAGTATAAGAAAAAATAAAAATTTAATTTCTTTTTTCTGTTTTAATTAGACTTTTCGTATCAAATCATCTTTTGTGCTGTTTACTCAATGCTAATTTAAAGAAAAAATACTCGTTTCAGAATAAAATAAAGACAGACGGTCCTCAAATGTTTTCCTTTAATCAAATGAACGTAACCAAATCAGAGCAAAATAATCATATAAGAACTAATGATGGTGTTAAAAAAATCTTATGTATACACCACATGACTTTCCTTGTACGGAATATTAAATTATACGTATTTTGCATTTCCTTTAAATTTTGATCGAATTAAATCTACTTCGGCAATAGCGCATAAATCACAATTGAATAAATGCACTATAAAATTCACTATATTTGTTTACCATACTACACTGTGGTTCTAAGTTCATTTAGCAGCGTTTCGTATTGCTCATTTTATAACTCAGAATGCATAAAAATTATGTATATCATTTGGAGAATTACCTAACCATTGCCACATGTTCTATTCAAATATTATGCTCGTAATAAATCTAAAACGACGTGTAAAAGAAATTAAGGAAACAACAACAAAAAAAAGTAGCAGTTTTTCACAGACGATTCAGTATTCCTCATCCAATTAATTCAGTTCTCACTTCGCGACAAGGCAAAAATACATAAAAACTCAAAATATCTATATTAAAAATTATGACGTAAATCTTAAACAGTTATTTCCTCGAGTAAATTCCAGAACTGATTAAGCATGATTTAATTCGTAATAATAAAAGAGGACATTATCTTTGTTGTTGCAAAGCTTAGTTTCTCTAGATTGGCAACAAATTCACTATTCTGCTAAGTTCCAAATGTAAACAAATATGGCCACTATGGCCAAACAATTCAGGCGTAGCCGCACCGGAAGATAGAACCGGATAACCGGAATATAAGAACAACAAAATTAAATCATTTTAAACCAAAAAATGAACAAACATATAAGAATAAAGAAACTGAGCTCACTGAGCGGAGTAACAGAGTGGATATACACTGAAGTGACAAAAGTCATGGGATACCTCCTAATATTTTGTCGGTCCTCCTTTTGCCCGGCGAAGTGCAGCAACTCGATGTGGCATGGACTCAACAAGTCGTTGGAAGTCCCCTGCAGGAATATTGAGCCATGCTGCCTCTATAGATGTCCATAATTGTGAAAGTGTTGACGGTGCAGTTGACGGTGACGGTCATCGAACTGACCTCTCGATGATGTCCCATAAATGTTCGATGGGATTCATGTCGGGCGATCTAGGTGGCCAGATCATTCGTTGGAATTGTCCAGAATGTTCTAACTAATCGCGAACAATTGTGGCCCGGTGACATGGCGCATTGTCATCCATAAAAATCCCATCGTTGTTTGAGTACGTGAAGTCCATGAATGGCTGTAAGTGATCTCCAAGTAGCTGAAGGTATCCATTTTCAGTCAATGATCGGTTCAGTTGCACCAGAGGATCGAGTCCATGCCATGTAAAAACAGCCCAGACCATTATGGAACCACCACCAGCTTAAACAGTGCCTTGTTGACAACTTGGGTCCATGGCTTCATGGGTCTGCGCCACACTCGAACCCTACAATCAGCTCTTACCAACTAAAATCGTGACTTATCTGACCAAGCCACGGTTTTCCATTCGTTTAGGGACCAACCGATATGTTCACGAGCCCACGAGAGTCGCTGCAGGCGATGTCGTGCTGTCAGTAAAGGCACTCGAGTCGGTCTTCTGCTGGCATAGCCCAAGGAAGACAAATTTCGCCGCACTGTCCTATCGGACACGTCCCTCGTACGTCCCACATTGATTTCTGCGGTTATTTGACGCAGTGTTGCTTGTCTGTGAACATTGACAACTCTACGCAGACGTCGCTGGTCTCGGTCGTTAAGTGCAGGTGGTCGGCCACTGCGCTGTCCATGGTGGGATGTTATGCCTGAAATTAGATACTCTCGGCACACTCTTGACACTGTGGATCTCGGAATGTTGAATTCCCTAAAGATATCCGAAATGGAATGACCCATGCGTCTAGCTCCAACTACCATTCCGCTTTCAAAGTCTGTTAATTCTCGTCGTGCGGCCATAATCACGTCAAAGCCTCTTCACATGAATAACTTGAACACAAATGAAAGCCCTGCCAAAGCACTTCGCATTTATACATTTTCTACGCGATACTACTGCCATCTGTATATTTGCATATTGCTATCCCATGACTTTTGTCACTTCAGTGTATATATTGATATACTTTTGGTGCGGCCGTTTGCAACCAAAATAGGAGGTGTACATGCACATGTTATAACAGTCCTGTATGCAAAATTTCAAAGTTGTGAAGCTACTCCTTTTTGAGTTGTGGGAGATATATACATACATACATACGCACAGAAGCCACGAAAAAAATCTCTTCAGAATCCATTTTAAATCAATTTTATAATTTTTGGGGGGACAAAAGAGTCCTTTCTTTTGGCCTTGCGTACGGATGTCGTTCAAAAACTTCGTTAAATTGCATTCGATAGCGGCGAAAATGGATATTTTCGTTGAAATATGATATCCGAAGTTTTTCGCGATTACGATACTTTCTTTTTACATCGTGCAAGGAAGTAATAACGCTATCACCAAGCGCAGTCAAGTTGAACACAGCACGTATACATCACAGCAGACTTCCATCTGCAGTAACCAGAATGATGATAATTAGAAAAGCTTCAATAATCTGAGCATTGTTTAAAACATTGGAAATTTTTCCTTGCATTTTTTTCTAAGCGGTGATCTATTTTCTTGCCATATAGATTTATACTAAACTACATTATTATAATGCAGAATATTATAACACCCTCTATATCAGTGAATCCACGGCGTTAACTTTCCTTATTAAAATGAGAAGTTTTGTAAGTTTAGCTAAATTAATTCAGATTTAAAAGGATGTGTGCCACATAAAGAAGTAAAAAATGCTTGTGGCGCAGCTTTCAATATAAAGTAAATTTCTGCCTGAACTTCTATAAAATCAACTCCAGTTTATTATTTTATACTCCTGCAGTATTTGTGCTTTAGATTTACATATTTAAGAGTAAAGACAAGATTTCGTTTTGATTTACACTTAGACTCTTAATCTCTTTTCCAGTAGAGCTTCCTTTGTAGACGGAAATATACAAATTAAATTTGGATTAAATTAGATATGAAGTTAAATATATGTTGATACTTTAATCAAGTGAATGAAGGTAAACTATCCAAGAAATATAACATAATGATGAGGAATATTTGTTGAAAATTTCGGTTAAATAAATTCTGACCAAAGCTGTCTCCTTTCTTTATGAGAGGAAGTCCTTGTTTTAAAGTAGGTGATACATATTCATGTCATTTTATGCATCAAAAATACGCTTAAATTAAGATATGCCTGAAAAATTACTTATAGTTTTCTGCAGGCTTGTAGAGATTACTACGCTTTTAGGAGCTAGAAACATCAAAAATCAACTGCAGTCTCACCGGGAATCAAACCATGGTTCTTCCACTTCGTTAACTGGACGCCCTTGTTACTGCGCTACAAGAGTGCGGCAAAGGAAATGTTATAATTCCTTAGATTCCTGACCTAAGCTGTGAAAAGAATAAAAATTTGTTGCAAATTAAACGAACCCGAAGAAATTATTTTGTGCCCTTCTTTCTTGTTTCACTACCGAAATGAAGGAACGTTAATATGCTCGATTTGGTAGGAAGTAGGGATTAAGAATATTGTGGCTAATAGAGGAGAAGACCACTTTGCCTTTTAACAGAAGATGCTGTTGTAATGGAAAGAGAACTTAATTTCAAAGTTTATGCTGAACATATCATAAAACTGGTGAATTTTCTTGCTCAAGAACTTACGCTCAATGATTTTCTAAAATAACAGTGTTAAAGCTTCCTTTCGAAACTGGGGAATTTTATCCTCAGCTTACAAGAAAATATTATGATGGTTTCAAATTTAAACGTAAGATTTAATCTCTTTACTGTTAGGATTAATATCTTAAAAGACATTGCTTCTACAAGCAGCTACTAACTACGAGCAAAAAAGAAATAAAATGTATTTTCGCCAGGATTTCGAAATTTTTAAGGGGAAAAAGCGATTTTTATCCTACTTAGAAGCTTCTCTTTACGGTCTAGATCTCACTGAGGGAATTATTTCCAGTCTTCAAAGACTTCATTGCCAAAATATTGTATATTTTTAGAATTATAATTTAACTTATATACATTTACGAGTATTAATAATGCTTTCATAATAAGTAATAGAAATAATTTTAATTATTTTATTTAAAAATTATTTAGCTGCCAATCAATACAGTCTTTGCATTTTGTTGAAAACGTTATTATCCGCCGTTACATTTACATAGCATTATGTTCATGTTTATACAATTTCTACGAAAATATTTGCCTCAACATACATCGTATCGATTTACATTGCATACCTAGAAAAGAGTTGCGCTCGATCTACTTTTCAAGCACAAAAAAAGCATCGCAAGGTTCAGAAACAAACGAGCAACGAGAAGCTAGACTGGAAAACTTTCGAGTACTTATTGCTTAAGCCCGTTCATATGAAACTAATGAGCAACGGGAAGAAAGACTAGGAAAAGTTCGAGTACACGGTGCTGAAACCCATTCGTCTTAAAAGGCGAGCATTGGAAAACAAGACTAAAAAACGTTCGAGTACGCAGTGCCTCGATCCAGACGGACACTGTACGATGTGCGCTGATTTAAAGCTTGGCGCGTTCCATTACAATGCAAATTATGATTACAGTCTTCATCAAAGTTTGGTGGTTGGAAAGACGGGTAAATTACGCATATACTGCAGAGCTCTCAAATTTAAGAATGAAGCACCGGAAATCTGCTGCGCTGTTGCAGAAGTGAAACTCTTAGAATAATTCATTTCCGGTGTGACATATCAGAAATACAGCAATTCACAATGTCTGTCACAAGCTAACGATTCACAACATTAATTTTAAAATACCAAGAAAATGTCGTAAGAGTATTGGAAAAGTTAATAATCTGACTATTCCGCAGTTTAATTATAATATAGCAACGTATCCCTGTACCCAGTCGCTTGTTTTAAATTCTTTCTCACTTCAAGTAAACCTCTGATATCGCTTTTTATGATTATTTTAACACCAGTTCCACCTCTACCACAACTTGCCCTTTAGTCTTTCAGGCGCGTACGAAGACGGTTGCTCTCTTAATCAACTCAGCAATCACTTCTATTGTCAATTTCCTTTATTACTCGCTTATCAGGACTTTTGTCCGCTCCAATATTCTAGCTCATGAAATTGCTATTGTTACATGTCATTGCATATCGACTTCCTCAAAATTACAGCCGAATGAAAGTGCTATGAACTTTATTATGGACGCTATGCAGCTGATTGAAAATCTTACAATTAAATACTTTCGGTTCGGGTTAAGCCCAGGCACTCTCATTTGAATGATAGTTTAGTCGAAAGGTAATATGGTTGGTGGTTTGACATAGTCACTTATTTCTGTGCCTAAAACTGTTAGGTAATAATTGTCTTGTGGCAGCGCACTGTGTGGTATCGCAAGAAACAATCGACAAATTCAGCAGATTTTCTGATTTTGTAATTCGTTTGTAACACGTTCAGTAACTGTGTGTGGTTTTAAACCCGAACCATTATCAACATTGGTATGAAATGACACAAGGCAATCGAAACATGCCAGATATGCGTAAAGAAAAAATTTCATAACAGAATTAAAACACAAATCCTTTCTTTTCTTCAAGTAGTATTGAAACGCATGCCGGGTAACAGCTAAAAATGAAATGAAAACACTTTGTAAAAATAGGAAAGTATATTTACATTTAGGTATTTTCTCCCCCCTTCCAGCACGGTGTAACGGTTAGCACACTCAGCACGTATTCGAGAGGTATCGTGTTCGAATCTAGCGAGGGTATTGTTTACTTTTTACGCTGCATGTTACAAAAAGGCCAAATAACTCTCTACAGTGGCGCCCGAACAAAAAAGAAGGTAAAGGATGATTCTTCATAACCAGTATTTGGCGATTGGTTCCGAGAGGTCCAGGCTTCGAGTCACAGCAGGGGCATTGCACATTTTTCATGCTTTCTGCTACAAGAAACCTAATGACTCTACTACCTCATAAAGACATTTAAATTTTAACGCCGAAATTTAAATTTGGTTTCACTTATCATTTCTGCTTACCAAGTAAAGAAAGCCTCTGCTAATATATATTCATCACTCAAAAGTTCTAGCAATTCAAACTGTTAGATGATTATGTTTCCTTACTTGTCCTGTTAGCTATATGAAAATGTTATGTCAATTCTCCTACTTTCCGCCAATTAAACAATGTAGCTGACGCATATTGGATTTAAATGCAGATCCGAAACTTATCTGTCCTCCAAATCCGCGCACATTATTTGATAGGTATTCAATTTACATAATTATATACGATCACTATGCTTCTACGGTGATAATAATAGCTCTCCAATAACATCGCTCTAATACTCAACAGAATGTTAGTCAGTGTCTCTTTTCATACAGTATCCATATTTTAGTTGGAGGACCAGTAGCAGGCTTCTAAATTATCTCGCATTTAGAGAATATATAAATTATTAATTCTACAGTTCTGTGAATTTTAAACACAAATGACTTCTGCAAATGATTCAAAATAGATTGTGAGTAAAAAAAAATATACTTTGCCAGAAAGACAACATCAGAATGATATTCCAAAGGTTAGGTTATCTAAATGTGGAAAAAGATAAGAGGGCTACCTGTCTGAGCGAACGGATGCCATCGTAGAGGACTTCCTAGGAAAAACTAGTTCGTAGTCGTCTTATATATGATGAAAACCTCCACAACCAACAATGCAACCAGCCCGATCGCAGTGATTAAATGCGTGTCGAAATGCAAGAATTCAGAGGTCTTAACCACTCGATTATTGGATATCCGAAATATTTTAATATAAAATTCAACTGGTATAATATCTAAGATGGAGTAGCTTGTATTTTGTGACTGCTAAAAATTTAAATGAAGTTGTTAACATCGTCAAAATCATTTGTTTATTTCTGAAGAACCTAGTTTTTGTTTTAAAACCGCCATTTGATTTGATGAAATGCTGGAAGAAATACATCTCAGAATAGGAAAAGAAATAGGAGAAGAAAGTTAACTGACGCAGTCATTATAGCGCCGGTAAGCTTTATAACTGAAAATTGTTTTAAACGATTAATCACTAGTTTTGCATTGATATATATCAATATAAATTTTATTTTACTGTTTCAAATAAATGTTTTAAAACGCAGGTTCTTCAGTAATATTTATTTTCCCTTAACTTATTAAAACACACCCGATATTAGAAAGGGTGCATTACACGTACTTACATTTACTTGTATTTCCTGCAAAGTATAAATGCTTAATATGCATTTTAATGAAAAGTGAATCCGTAACGAATGGTTTTAACACAGGAATTTATAAGCAAAAACTGTGAAAAAATTATATTGTAATATTTGACAAAATTGTGAGATTCCTTTAATTTGACTAACTAGTTATTTTACGTTTTGGATCTGTAATGGTACTTTTATGTTACCATTTTCCCTTCATAATACAATCTGAGTTCACGTGTATTTAAAATGAGGTTTTGAAATTACAAGCGTGTTCTGCCTCTCTTGGCCACGCCCTTAGGTTTCTATTTTAGATAAAAGGTCTTGTCTTCCGATTTGCATTACAATTCTCAATAGTTGAATTCCAGCAAGTGCATTTCTGAGCTACAAACACTGGTGAAGTTGTGAACACCAGAAGTGTCTTAGATTCATCTTAATTAGTTTTAAATAAAGGGTCTTTTAACACATTTTTTAAGTTTTTGTTCCACGTTAGACAGCAATAAGTCTCTTAACGTCTACCATGAATTTAAGTTACTTTGGATGATAACCAAAAAAGTCAAACTCTATAAAATAATTATAAAATTTGAAGCATTTTTAACATATCTAAATTTTTAATAAAGCAAATCAGAACGAAAACACATTTGCTGATGATGTACTTAATATATAATTATTGTTTGCTGTTTATAACCAGTATATTCAACTGATATTTCGACTTTTGATATAATGATGTAAGTTAAGAGATATATTGGAAGAGCTAATAGGTATAGTCGAATGACATTTTATCTTTTTCAGTGCAAGAGTTTGCGATTTAAAGTGTGGGTGCATTATTGCCTCTGCAAATGTCTTGATGCATATGTGTGTATATATATAAAAATATATGTGATATTTTTCTTTTGGCGGGAGATAAAAACAATCACGTTCTAGTCATGGCCGAAAATCCTTCTGGGTAGATGATCGGAAATAGCGTCATAGTCACCGAGTATATCAGAGAAATTAATTTTCTTGAGCTATTAATCAAATCTGGTAGGGAAACTAAGATTTATTTCGACAAAGTACGGCCAGCTGGTGAGCCGGATAATCAAACGGATCAACTGCTGCATCATATCAACATACAAAAGAAAAGACTGCATATTATGAGAGCTAAGTGCAGGTCTTTTAACTTTAAGGCAAACAGTCGCACTTACGCTTTGCAAAATTTAAATCTTTGAAATCGTAATGGTCTCTAATAATAATGTAAATGATGTTGAAAATTTACATAAGCAACATTCCAAAATTGCAAAGAAAATTTTAAAAAAATCTTTTTAAATTATTTCTAATGCAAATGCGTGCTAAATGCCCAGCCAGCGACTAATGATAATGCAAACGAAAATCTAAATTTTAATTTTATAACCTAAATTTTAATTATAAACATGCACTAAGGTAATTCCTTGCACCAAGCTAATCATACCCATATAATGATAGAACTTTCTAAAAGAGTCACATTTAAAGAAGTGCTAAAATTAATTGGTGTCAAAATCAAGGCAGATATTCTCGCGAACGTCAGCGGAGAGCACTTAAAGGTATTTTCTACAACAGCTGATGATCACCGAACTCTTCCATAGCATTCCAGGAGCTCAACTTCGAGCGTTACGTTATAAAGCAGAAACACTCTGGACCTACTGAGTTGTTAATTTTTGGGGTCATCAAAAACAAGTACTACAATTCCAGAATTGCCGGAATTGGCATTACTCCTCTGACAATTTCAATGTGAAACCAAATGTGCGAAATATGCTGCCAGTACAAAACACTGTTTTGCTCACATACAAGTAAGTTACGAAACCCCAAGTGCTTCAGTTGCTTATATCCACATCCAGCCTCCTATAACTGTTATTCAAAATTCCCAAAAAATTCTAAATTGACCAATAATTCTTAAAAATAATTTCTTTAAAAAATAATAGCGGAATGCCTAGTCGGGTGCTTCCTATTCCCAGACAGGAAAAGCGCATTTCCCAGGAAAATCCCCCTGCTGCTGACATAAATATCTCTGAAAGTCAAGTTAATAATACGTTTAATGAAAATCTTAAAACTTATGCAAAGCCTTATAAATTCTACTATTTGGAATTATTAATAATAGCAAAAAATGTAATTTAATTCAAATTTTTGCATTTATGAAATAAACAAAAACATCTCCGGACGGAGCGGTTTAATAATATTAGCATCATGTTTTAGAAAATAAAATCTTAAGATGAAAGCAAAGTTCATTTGATAAATTATATGTAATGTTTGAAAGAAATTCTAATTTTAATTATGTTTAATAATACTGTAAGCATATCAATTCTAATTTTAATAATGCTTAGTAATACCGCTTTGAACTGAAAAGGTCGCTTCCACGTATTGAATAAACGTCGATAGTTTATAAATGAGTACAACCACGACATCATTTTGCTTCAAGAACACCAGCTTGGTCCCAACAAAAAATTTAGCATTAGTTAGGATCTCTCCAGAGAAGATCGTTCTCTGGTATTCCTATATCCCAGAGATGCACTTGTTATTTCAATAGAACGCTGTATCTCTCACTTTCAAATTACAACTCCACAGTTTTCTGCATAAGATTCATTAGTTATCCCGATCATACCCTTCACTAAACAACCAATTACTGTTTTTTCCTTCTATATTAAAAATATATTTATGCGCGAGAAATCATCGCTAGTTAAAGCTTTAACTCATCAATCTAGCACTTATAGGTGGCAACCTCTTTGCAAAACTCAACTCCTGGAACTGCAATTTTAGAAATCACTGAAAGAAGAATACACAATTTAACTAGTTCAGCCAATATACAAATTGCAGCTCCATCACTCTCATCTTGTTATGACGCCGATCAAAATGGAGTCACTAAGGCAAATGTGATTGACTTCTTTCTCAGCAAATAGCTCCTGACTCCAATCAGCGTTGAATCACTCACTGAGCTATCATCTGACCTTGGGATTATGAATATCAACACCAATTGTCATAACACATACTCTAGAGTCTTCAATACAAATTAATTGAAATGCATCAGATGCAATTGTATAAAATTTTACCCAAGACTTCGTCTGTCAAAGAGGAAGTCCGATAAAAACAGAAATAAAAAACTGAGAGATCTTATCAAAAATCCGATTCATGCCGGACGCACCTTTGAACGCAATAACCACTCAGATGACAAAGAAAATAATTCAGTATTATTCATGCACAAAATGCTGGACCAATTATCTTGAATAGCTTTTCGCAGATGATAATTCTATCTCGGAATTGACCCCAAAGTTCAAATGATGTCACATAAAAGTTTCGTCCGTTAAAGGCCTTCATGATCGCTTACACTGATACTGAGAACGTGTAATACCGAGCTGATTATTACGCTTCTCAGTTCACCACAAACAACATTTCAGAGCCATGTATCGAAATTATTGTTTCTCAGGCAGTCACCAAATTTCTTTGAAAACCAATCACAAGCCATATTATTGTCTCAGGCAAACCATCGGATGGGTTTTACTTTATCAAGAAAATTACTGTCAACAAAAGCCAACAGGATGAACAGCGAAATGATAAAACGTTGGGATTTGTGGTCACATGCCATCTTATTGAAATCATCACATCTTTGCTTCATATCGGAAACTTCCCAACGCCATAGAAACCGGCAATTTTCTTGCCAATACAGAAACCAGGGAAATACTTTATTAATTACATTCCTTAATTGTAATTCCTCCTTCCAATAAGCTTTTAATTCCTCCTACCAATAAGCTTTTTATCTACATTTCGTAAACATGCTGAAAATGATATCTCTCAACCATTTCATGGACTTGGCAAATGAAAACATCCTGCAACAGTGTGGATTTTGAAAGAAACATTCTACTGTTCACCAGATTTACCATGTTATAGAAGAATTATTCTTCAGCAATACAACGAGAAAACAGCTGGAGCTATTTTTCTCGATATTGCGAAAGCATTCGACCGTGTCTGGCTTTCGCAATATCGAGAAAGGATGGGCTATGAGGCCGTGTCTGGCCTCAGAGCCAAAATCATAATAGATAGCATCCCATCCATGATTGAGTATATATTTCCAGAGGTATCCAATACATCACTCAGCTAAACCTGTAGGATATCATCGTCCATATAGACAGCATGTCGGTATTTCTGTCAATAATCATCCACCACCACACATCGCCTATAATTAAGCAAATCCAAACAGACTTTGGAGGCATAGACATCATAACAAAATTCTTCCCTGGATGAAAGCGCATGCTGGGGGTAGGAAACGAAACTAACTTATTAACCTTCGAAAGGAACATCAGGTAGTAGACATTATTCTCAACCCTCACTTTGACCATGCTCATACTTGAAGAAGGAACTGAAACTCATGGCACGAATCAAATGGCAATGAGAGTGAGATGAATGCGAACAAGGTCACCGCACATAATACTAACACATAGGCATGATACTACATCATATAGGCATAGATAATACTACATCACACAGGCAGACGACAAACGCAACGCCACTTCCCCGGAATTAAAAAGATTTATTTCAGAACATAGTCCCTTTTCCGAATATTTGAATAGACATTGCGTCAGTAACGCTGATCTCTGTGTCTGTGCAGAAACTGGTGTCCCAAACAATTACTTTACCATCTGTCCACTTACCAGAGAACACCACCTTAAATTCCCTAGCAGCAATACATAAGTCTACTGCAAATTCATGGTAAAAGAACGTCATCTGAAAGCGAGGATCGGTCAGATTGATGTCAAGTTGAAACCCTCGGAGCTGACCTATGCTTCGTTATATAATTTTTTTTCTTAAATATATTTAACTCGTTTGTGGGGTTAATAGTAAGATAACCTAGAGTAAGAATTTAATATTCATTCACTTTGTTTTCAAAAGTTTTACCTCTCATTACTACTACTGTATTTTGAATGTCGCACAATATACGTTTGTAGGTTCCTGTAAATTCTGTAAACGGTTGTTTTTGTAAAGTGTATTTATAATGTGAACTCTCATAAGTGTTTGTTCTACTGTAAAGTAATTTTTGTATAATTATGTAAATTATGTAATTAGATTCTGAGCCACAACGGCTACAATATCTTACAATGTTATTTGATGTATCTTCTAATGCTAGATATGAGAAGACTTCAGGCAATATGTCCTAACCTCTTGTTAGACTGATGGCGCCTTCGCCTACCTTCAACTGTCTAGAAGATAGACACTTTATCGTTCGCCTGAATAACACATGTTGTACTAGCCGACATCTGTCGGCGTCCTGCAAGGATCACTTTTGCTCCCACTCATTTTAACATTTATGCAAACGACATCCCATGCGTATAATTGTACATTTGTACTTCATATTGACGATACAGCGACATTCATATAATCGGCTAGCTCAGTTATCCAACAGTTGCAAGAACACAATGCGCTAGAATCACAGATTACAGCCTAGAAAATTGAGATAAACGTGGAGAAATCAGAAGCCATTATCTTAGCCTGGATGAAAATTCATGGATATATAGTCAGTCATGTACGATAAAATTATTCCATTAGGCCAAGCAAGTAAAATATCTACGCATAATTTTAGATATATATAACACTCACGGCTGACCCTCATAGACATGTAAAGATTAAGTTCCGAGTGTCTAAATCTAAACTCTACGCTTTAATTGCTCGGAACAGCGTTTTAAGTATAGATAACAAGTTACTCATTTATAAGACCATGTAGCGCCACATACGAACGCACTCCTGTCTTGTCTGGGATATTTAAGCTAATCTAATCTTCACAAATTGCAAATTGCAAAAAATGTTATTCTAAGACAATTTACCAACAATAGATGACATATTAGAAATACAGCAATTCACAATGTCTGTCACAAGCTAACGATTCATAACTTTAATTTTAAAATACCTAGAAAATGTCGTAAGAGTATTGGAAACGTTAATAATCTGATTATTCCGCAACTTAACGTTTAGACGACGGGGCGTTGGGATCTGTAAAGACTTTGAAAGGGCGGGAGATTTTGAACCGTATGCTTTCCCCCCTTTAAGAAATCACCTCCTACTTTCAACAAAGATCTTTGGGCCTAGTTTAACGGATTTTCAGAGGGGTACATTTATCTCACAAAAGAAAGGGAAATTTAGGGATTAGTGGTTAGACTTCTAGATGCATTCCCTTATTGAGGGAAATTTCAAATTGAGTTGTTCTGCAATGAGAATACTCGGTGATTCTCTGAAGGAAATGTCTAAACTTCTGTCAGAAAAATGTCATTTTTTATATGATAATACTTAACTTTTCTTTTTACAAAAATTTTGATCGAATTTTAAATTGAATTACAAAATTATCTGTGTTCAGGAAGCGCTTGCAATAATTATTTCTCTTTTATCTTTATATTTATGTTATGTTACAAAATTTTTCGAATTGTTTAATTATTCTATAGATAGTTATAAATTTTAGATTTATTATGTCTTCATCTCAGACTTTTTTCTCCTTCACTGTTAAATTTCCTTTTTTTTTTGGTATATGCTATCAAAAATAGCTACATCTTTGAACTTTTTTTCATACAAGGAATAATTAAAAAATAAGCGCTTAACGATGTAGGAGTTATTAATTATTAGTTATTTAGTTATGTTAGTTAAGTTATTAATTATTTAGTTATGTATTAAGAATTAAATTCCAATGGAACTTTTTAAATTTAGTTCTAAAGATGTATTGAAATTTTAATTCTACATAAATGTGCTCCATATTTGCACTCATTTCTTTACCAAAATATCTGCAAAATAAAGCAGGACCTGCGAAACTATTGTCTGGAATAATATATTTTAGTTTTAAAAATTAGAAAAAAAGGGTTATTTAATTAAATACCGCTTTATATTGTTTATTATAAATTAGTAAATAATGTATTTTAAGTATTAATAATAAAATGAATTTAAGTCATTATAAATGCTAACTTATTTAGTATGCAAATTCAAAACCACATTTACAAGTGAATTCCTTTCGTCTTCCTTTTATAATATCTTGTCGTGAAATTACTGAAAAAACTTCATTGTCAGGTCAGGTTAATCTTATAATGGCACAACTGGAATGACTCTTCCCTTAAAAAGAACAATTACTTCATCTACAGCCAGTTCTTCGGAAGGTTCATATACTTCTTTAAAATTGTTTTTTAAATGCTCTCTTTTTTTTTTGGTATATGCTATCAAAAATAGCTACATCTTTGAACTTTTTTTCATACAAGGAATAATTAAAAAATAAGCGCTTAACGATGTAGAAGTTATTAATTATTAGTTATTTAGTTATGTTAGTTAAGTTATTAATTATTTAGTTATGTATTAAGAATTAAAATCCAATGGAACTTTTTAAATTGAGCTCTAAAGATGTATTAAAATTTTAATTCTACATAAATGTGCTCCATATTTGCACTCATTTCTTTACCAAAATATCTGCAAAATAAAACAGTGCGAAACCATTTTCTGAAATAATATATTTTAGTTTTAAAAATTAGAAAAAAAAGGGTTATTTAATTAAATACCGCTTTATATTGTTTATTATAAATTAGTAAGTAATGTATTTTAAGTATTAATAATGAAATGAATTTAAATCATTCTAAATGCTAACTTATTTAGTATGCAAATTCATAATTCAAAACACCACATTTACAAGTGAATTCCTTTCGTCTTCCTTTTATAATATCTTGTCGTGAAATCACTGAAAAAACTTCGTTGTCAGGTCAGGTTAATCTTAGAATGGCACAACTGGAATGACTGTTTCTCCTTATTCATGTTTTGTCAGCCATTCTTTAGTTTCATTAGTCATCCGAAATCTATTGGTTGGATATAAGCCCGATGGAGAAACTCAATAAAGAAATTCTTCTCTTCTACGAAGGTAAAAGCTTTCAAATTGATTGTTATTATTGTCGTGTCCACATTTCGTGGATGAATGGTTGAAAGCGCCTGACTAGTTTTTAGTGTACTTAAGATTTCAAGTTTTGAGACTGTGAATTTTAAAGCAGTTTTTGCTTCTTTGACACAAAATTCCTAGTGGGAAGGTCACTTCAGAATGAATAGATATGGAAATAAAGATAGACAGAGCTGTTAAGAATGAATTGATAAAAATGTAAGAAAACGCTGCTTCTACGCACGAGTGCGTGAGAATTTATATTCATTCATGTAAACGTATATCTATATGTCTACGCAGTATGTATGTCTGCATTTATATAATATGATATAGGCATGTAAGTACAAAATATATACATATATATACACATGCTTTCAACAAAGATCTGTTTTATAATATGTATGTAAGCATGCGTACCCATAAATGGGAATGCGTATTTATACATATACTTGCCCCAGACAGGCCTAAATATGCATTTATACATATGTTTTCGCCTGTGGATTTATATACATATGTATATATGTACAAAATATGACTTGAACATACGTATACATCTGTATACATAATTTATGTATATAAATCTCTCTCTGTATGCATATATATATACA
>KK119325.1:28602-63899 GCA_000611955.2 Stegodyphus mimosarum | reverse complement strand
AGATAAGCGGTTCAGACCCCAGGGACGTCAAACTTGACATTTCGTTCCATCCTTTCAGACTAGAAAATGGGGGAAAAAGACATGGCCACTAAAGTGGACAACCCCGTCCTTTCAAACAGTAAATGCTATGGCCATTATAGTGGCCATCCCGTCTTCTAAGGGTTAATTATAATATAGCAACGTATTCCCTGTACCCTGTCGCTTGTTTTAAATTCTTTCTGACTTCAAGTAAACCTCTAATATCGCTTTTTATAATTATTTTAACACCAGTTCCACCTCTACCACAACTTGTCCTTTAGTCTTTCAGGCGCTTACGAAGGCGGTTGCTCTCTTAATCAACTCAGCAATCACTTCTATTATCAATTTCATTTATTACTCGCTTATCAGGAGCTTTTGTCCGTTCCAATATTCTCGCTCTTAAAATTGCTATTGTCACATGTCATTGCATATCGACTTCTTCAAAATTACAACCGAATGAAAGTGCTATGAACTTTATTATGGACGTTATCCAGCTGATTGAAAATCTTACAATTAAATACTTTTGGTTCGAGTCAAGCCCAGACACTCTCATTTGAATGATAGTGTAGTCGAAAGGTAATATGGTTGGTGGTTTGACATAGTCACTTATTTCTGTGCCTAAAACTGTTGGGCAATAATTGTCTTGTGGCAGCGCACTCTGTGGTATTGCAAGAAACAATCGACAAATTCAACAGATATTCTGATTTTGTGATTCGTTTATAACACGTTCAGTAACTGTGCGTGGTTTTAAACCCGCCCTGATCTCTGCATTTTTCTACCTATTTTCATGGAGTAAACTGTTATCATCCAATGCCTAAAGTAATTACTCACTTAATGAGCCATTGATTAATCATTTGAATTCAGTTATTGTAATTTGTTCTTAATATTTAATTTAATTATTTCCCATATTTTATAATTAGATATCCCTTCAAAATACACATGGCGATGAAACGATTCTTCCCCTTCCCTAGGCTAATCGCTTGTCTTAATTTTCTCGCACTTCCAGCCATCCCCTAAGGTTCCTCTTTTGATGTTTACTTGCAACGCCATTTCAGTTCTACAGCATCCCTTCCATTAACTTGCTGGATGTAAACTCTGACGGACGCTATCAGAACAGCTCAGCATTTATTTCTACTATCACTTTCATTAGTTACTCGTTATGTACTGAACTTTTCTTTAGCCGTTGCATACCATTTCACGAAATGCTATCATACTTCATTATTGTTTAACATTAACATTTCTTCACCAATGCCGTTCCTACAAGAAATTGCTTTGGGGCTTTTATTCCCTTTACCAACCGTTCAAAGAACATTTTGTTCCTACTCTGGCTTGAAGCAAAGCTCAGCAAAAAATTTCAACATTACACACAATTTCCCAGCTTGAAATATGATATTCCCTAAGACCATCCGCAACGTCTTTATTACTGTAGACAGTTTTCCACATTTCAGCCATTTCTGAATGCAGTTTTTAAGTTTAATGTAAATTTAATAGACGTTCTTTGTCCTTTTTCGGTTGCTTGAAGAAGATACAAAGCACCGTCAGAATTTAAAAGCTGTAATTCAATCAATATTGCATTAAAATAAATAAGCACATGAGTGACACAATGGAATGCGTATGCTAAACATTAGATGGCATCACCTACTTTATTACAGTTTTGTTAGTCTAAAACCTTGATAAATACAATATATAGATGCTTCACTTGCCAAATCGATTAACTCCATCATTTTTTAATTTTATTAAATTTTAAGATTAAAGCACTTGATTGGCTCCGAACTGTATAATTCAAAACAAATTTCTCTAATAATAAGTCTTAACACCACAAAATGACAAAATTTTTTTTGGCCTTTGAATAATAAATAATTTATTTCAGAAGCCAATCTGATTAACTCTGTATTATAATATGTTTATATCATGATAAAAATCTAGTTAACCCGCTGCGCTCTTTTTCCTCTGCTACGGACGATATGAAAGGTGTTTGGTCACAAGATCACAGTAACACTCAAGTGAACTGTATAGTTATATTTATTGCTTTTACAAATTTTAGCTTACATATAAAATTACAATTTATATCTCCTGGCTACTTTCCAGTCGCCGCTTTTAATTTTCACTTCTATGCCGTTCACGGCGACTGTGATTCACAATATAGCGTTATGTGATTAGTGTTAAATACGCAGGCGCATACGCAACAAGAGTTGTTCGTTTAATTTGGTTGTTTCTGTCAGACGAGAACAGTTATCGCTCACATTCACTGAGTACGAGAAAAATAAATTACAAATGAGTTGCATTCTGTGGCAGAAGCAACAACTTAAAATTTCAATTTTATTGTGAGTTGTTCTTTAAGAAAAAAAATTAAACCTTGATAATGGTTCAATTGACGCATCAGGATTTTTTCTCTGCAAGTACTTTAAAAAGTTCTATCAGTAATAGAAAGATAACAGTTTCAGTGATGCCAGTAAATTGCCTCAAAATACGCTGTATAAAATTAGAAAAGTCGAAACCCCACCTCGAACAATTCAAGTGTGACTTTAACGAAGGTACCGAATTTAATGCCATTTATATAAGAAAATGTTTAACAGGTAGACCACTATGTCTGAAAAATGTCGACCAGCTTTTATTGCACCTAACAGGTAGAACTGTGAGTAAAGAGGAAGGGTATGATGGAATTGTTGAAATTCACTCCTACTATTGAACATGAGTATTATAAAACTTTAAGGACAAATCTACATGACAGGATCTCAAATACAGCTAAAATCTTTAATAAAACATATATAAATTTATGTAGTGAAGTGTTTCGTAATAAAGAAATAATTCTAAATCTAAGTTTAAATTAATAATTTTCTCCCATTGGCAAAATCGATTAACTCCCTTAATCACGAAAATTTGTAGTAATAATAATTATTACTTTAAGGATATGCTATCTCATACTTTCTATATGTGATTAGATAAAAGATGTGTCTGCATTAATACATATTTTTAAATTTGTAATTTAAAAATTATTTTAAAACACGATACAGACTCTTTTATCATTTTCCCCAACTTCTTGTTTTATGGAGTTAATCGATTTGGCAAATGAAGCATTCATATATCCCGATGCAAGAAATAACGTGTATGAGTTGATATTGATTGATACTACACAGTCCAGTCACATTAATGTGACCATCTGTCAAAAGCCAGAATAACCACCTTTCGCAGAGCGGACTGCTGCGAGACGTGCAGGAAGAGAGTCACATAGGTCCCTGAAGGTGTTCTCTGGGATGTTGAGCCATGCCGACTCTAATGCCGTGGCCAGCTGCGCTAGATTACGCGGTTGAAGATCCATGGCGCGAACAACTCGATCGAGATGGTCCCACAGATGCTCGATTGGGTTTAAGTCAGGTGAGTTTGCTGGCCAGGGGAGGACGGTAAACTCATCCTGGTGCTCTTCGAACCACGCACGTACACTGGCAGCTGTATGGCACCTCGCATTGTCCGGCTGGAAGATGCCATCATCCTGAGGAAAAACAATGCGCATGTAGGGGTGAACATGGTCCGCAAGGACAGATGCGTACTTGTATTGATCCATTGTGCCTTCCACAATGATCAGTGAACCTAGAGAATGCCAGGAAAACATTCCCCAGACCATAATGCTCCCGCCTCCAGCTTGGACCGTTCCGGCAATGGTTGCAGGGTGGTTCCTTTCAGAGGTTTCACGCCTTATACGCCAACGTCCATCTGTCCGATGGAGCATAAAACGCGATTCATCCGAAAACGCAACCTGTCGCCACTCAGTGGACGTCCAGCTGCTGTACTGGCGTGCAAATTCTAGCCTTCGCCGTCGATGAACAGCAGTCAGCATAGGTGCACGAACCAGGCGTCTGCTTCGGAGGCCCAGACGCAGCAATGTTCGCTGAATAGTACTTTGGGAGACACTTTTGGTAGCCCCTTGGTTCATTTTGGTGGTCAGTTGCTCAACGGTAGCCCGTCTATCTGCCCGAACGCATCTCCGCAACCGTCGTTCGCCTCTGTCATCTATGGCCCGTGGTGCACCACATTTGCCACGTCGCTGATTTTGGACAGTCCCATTTTGCCATGCACGGTACACTTTTACCACGGCGGCACGCGAACAGTTCACAAACTCAGCCGTTTCGGAAATGCTTCCACCCTTGGCCCGAAAGCCAATGATCATGCCCTTTTGGAAGTCGGATAAATCGCTTCGTTTCTGCATTATGCCAACGATTGAAATGTTTTCCGAAGCCCTCACACACCCTTTATATACGCTCAACTGCACTGTGCTGCCACCTGCCTTCTGTGATTGGTTATTTAACTCTGACATGGAAAGTACGTGGTGGTCACATTAATGTGACTGGACTGTGTATTAGTATGATCTTGTTCTTTTTGAGAATCTTTGAGACAGTGTATCTATGCCAGCTTACTATATCAGCTAGTTTGTCTATTAAGCTCTCTTTACAATCTGACATTTAAATTTTCTTCAATGATCAGTATAAGAGATATGATTTAGATTAGAATACATTTATATGCTCGCTGAAGAGATCATGAAACAAACTACAAAACTATTTGTTAATAATTTAGACAAAAGACACCGTTAAATAAAATTATTCTAATGTAAAATAAATTCTTAGCCTGTAAGGCGGAAATATTCTAACCCTCAGTTCGCTCGCAAAATTAAAATATCGACGTTAGTTTAAAAAGTGTAGCAAGGCGAATTATTTTTTATGGAAATGCGCATAAGCGATGGAAAGCTTCGACCTAAGCTGTAAATGCCATATTAAAGTCACCTGTGTGTGATGATTTAACAGCATTCGAAATCTAAGAATTTGAAAATACGTCTGCAACGATAACTTGATCTTAGCAAATCCAGAGCAAATCGAATAAAAGTCAACAAAGAGATGGATTCTAACCTTAAACTTTATTGTTTTCTTTATTATTTTATATTTACGACTGCAAAACGCTTTGAGAAGACTATAATGTAGATAAGCAGAGGAATTTCAGTATTTTTAATTTTCTTACAGCAAGCAAGAATTTTAGCTAGTTTAGCGCCATGTAAAAATGAGAACTAATTGAAGAAAAAATGAAAGGTAATTAATTGCAAAATTTTCAAGCATTAGATGTAAAGAATGAAGTTCTCATATATTTATGAACTGATAACAGTTTTTTTCCGTTTGTTATAAAAATCTAAATCGTGGAAAAGAAATGTTCTAAATAATAATAAGAAAAGCAAAACAAATATGAGCACATTTATAAATATGATGAAACTATTTCAGAAAATTTTAATGTCATATAATTCATTTTGACTTGCAAAAGTGACATTTTTATCTCTCTATCTTCATTTTATCTAATTCGTATTGCAATAAAATCAAATTTTTATGTTAACAAAATTATGATTTTAAATTTCCATGTCATTGTTTTACTGTTTATTTATGAGATGGAAAATTTCAGAGTTGTCAGTACGCTTATAGAACAAACGCAAAGAAGTTACTCTTAATTTAATTGCATTATATTTGCTTATACTAAAATAATAACACCTCTACTCATATGCAGCTTCTCACTTAGCTGCACATAAATTTACATTGTAACAGAAAGGAAATTTATTTATTCATATATAAAGCCAGTTACATTTAAGTTGTAGAGCTCCTCACTTTTATTCTGCTACATTAGATGACAAGGAATCTAGTGAATTGTTAAACGATTTATCAGTTGAAATAACAGAGTTGAAATTTAGTTCAAAATTTAGTTGAAATAACAGAGATTGTAAACTCAAGAAGAGTTAATTACCCTTTATTCACTCAAAAATAAGATGAACAGTCGGCCTCTTTCTTCGGACTTACAACAAAGCCTCCACTTGGGCTTAAACTCAGAAATAAGAAATAAGAACTAAGAGATTTAGCCGAAGCTAACGCAGTTCTAACGTAGTTGGTCCTTAGTTTTATACTAGCCGACGAACTATCAAAAGGTACGTAATATACGGCCGAGCGTAACAGCAGTTAGAGTAGCCCAAAGCAAAATGTTAGCAAATGCTCGCTACTCAGGATTCCTAGCTCTCTCTCTCTCTCGAAATAAGTTGAACTTTACTTTAATAGTACTTCTTACTCATTTGCATTCAACGCCATTCTAAAACGTCATTCTGGTAGGGAGTTGTAAGTTGAAACGAGACAAATAGGAAATCAGAATTTAATTAAAAAAGCTGTTATAAAATTAAAATATATCTTACAAAGTAATAATGCAGGTGTTGAATAATTTGAAGGTAGAAAAACGCTAGAGGGTGCTGTTGTCCATGTTAATGTAGAGAAAGAAAAGTTTTGCTTCTGTTGAAGGCGGCGGCCTAAGAATACGTTCTGTATATAGTTCATTAAAAATTATGTAAAATGTATAAGGCTTTATGAATCACTGAACCACCAAGATTAGATTTGAGAAAACGCATTACTATAGCAGGTGTATAGGTAAGTTTAAGGTTGTGTAGTCAGCATTTAAATATTGTTCAAATATCTAATAAGATTAATTAAATGTGATCTAATACGAATAATGTGAAAGAAAATAAGATCATTTTCAGGCTATATTCACGAATTTGATCGTAGTTATTAAGATGGGAAACGTTAAATGTTGTTCAATATAAAAGTTTAAATTTTTCAGCACTTTTATTAAATATAGCTTTTACTGAAAGGAAGAATTCTATCGATTAATAATTCTGCAGTTGCAAAAGTTATTTTTTTTTCCTTACAAGTAATGATTTTATAGATTACAATAACGTATGCAAAGGCTTATGGATAGGGATTATTTTGCCAGGTTGTTTGAAAGGAAATAGTCTCATATTCATATTCCTCATCAGGAAATCCATAAAATCTTATATATAGGTAATTCATTCTTAAGAATTTATGCCCCGGTCGGACTATTGGTGTAGAGCGATTTTACTGCAGTGACGCTTTCGGTTACAACTTAATTTGTAGACTTGCTCTATATCTCTATTGATAAGTGTCATGTTAAACAATCAATGATTTCAAAAATTACCATTTTTATCGTGTAATATATATTGCTGACGTGTATGTAGAAATAAAGCTGTTATTCGGTTTGCTATAAATGTTTCCTAGACAGTATTATATTTTTCTTCTAGATGCTCAAGAGTATACTTGACCAATCTTCTTAGAGTTATTTCTCTTATTAACTGATAAATTTTCTTGAAAGCCCTTGAGTGCTTGTGATATATTGGTACTCTGTTCGTGAATGGATTTCTTTATTATTTTACGGATGTTTTATATTTTCTTTACTTTCTTTTTTTTTAATTTTAGATCATTGCTTTAGATATGTTTTGTCTTTAATTACGTTAGAATAATTTCAGAAAATAATCAAGATTATTGAGTTATAGGATTCTCTTTTCCTTTTATATTATTCTTTTCAAACAAACAGACTATTTACAGTAGTTTTCTGTCACCACTAATGAATGAACACACTGAATCTGAAAATAAGCAAACACTGTATAGTTTTTAGTAGATATGAAATTTTATTAAAGTAACTGTTACCCTTCTGTAAGGGCAAACTAACTAATAAACAATGATGGAATATAAAGGGAAGAGTTGAAGGAAATCAAATGAAAAAAAAATTACATGGTTAAAATACTGAGAAATTTGATTATCCTGATAGGATTTTCCAGCCATCTTATGACCACCTTCTGAAGGAAGTTTGAAAACTTGTGGTGAATCCGCGTCCCTTTTGTTTCTCTACATACACTTTTGAAACGCAGAACACCTTTCTTCAGCTCGGGGGTGGTGGTAATAAGCCCGACAGTTTTCTCAGAGGGTCTATTAATTTCGTTTTGGCATTTTGCGTTGGTTCATTACAAAAGCCAATTTTCAAATTGTTGCCACAAATATTAGAGCCCTGCATTACAGTTAAAGAAATTAAATAATGAAGAATCTGCATTAATGTATGTATGCTTCACGCATGATGAAAAAACAACGGTGTCTAGAGACAGCAAATTTTAAATAGCGTAGTCCTCTACTCGAATATGGACATTTGTAAGCCCAAATTTAGAATTTGTTTTATTATCTATATCATAATTTGTAAAACTTTAACTAAATTTTGATTAACAATCTCAACGATTTCAAAACGTTCCATTAGCATTAACATAGGGTGCATTTTCAAGCACGGATATATTATGCGCAAAGTTTCTTTACATTCCTTACTGATATTATGTTGGGAGGATGGCAACGCAAATATGTTACAATGTTTAACGGTATTTTACTTCGAATGACATTAAATATCTGTATTACTTTCAAATCTTGTTTTAAATCGTCCGTGAAAAAAACTCCCCTTCGAAAGTAATATAAAATCTGAAAGTTTTCAGTTTTTCTTTCCCTTAATATTTTTTTGACATCTTATAATGAAATCGATCCGAATATTTAGAATATTATTCGATGCGAAGGCACTGTACAGTTTGCGTTGGATATTAATTAATATGGACAGTTTTATCAAGTATGAAATGTAAGATTTTATAAACTCAGTCATTTTGGATGTTTTATATTTTTCATTTTTCTTTCCTCATAAAGTTTCATGAGTTTGTGTTACAGTCAGCTCCAAACTCGGAGCGTACAGCAAATCCTCCATTTGGGCTTGAACTCAAATTAATATGAATTTAAACTTAACTAAATCTTAACTAAAAGATATAGCGGAAGCTATGAAGATTCTAAGTAGTTGGCCCCTAAATCTCTATTAAGTCGGCGAAGATAATCAAGGGCCTAAAGTACGGCCGAGCGTATCAAAAGCTTAGAGAAACGTAGCCAAAGGCAGACGCGCGCTAGTCAGGAACTCGGCCTCGCTAACGAAGTCAGTGAAACATCGACTTAAATACCACTCTTACTCATTTTCATTAACCGCGTTTCTGAAAATACATTCTGGTAGGAAATTGTAAGCTGAAACTAGAGAGACAGGAAAGGTGCGTAAACATAAAATAACTGTTATTAAATTAGAATAAACCTTACAATATCTTACTTATCGGATTCAAATTACCAGTGTTCGCCTAACCTTGCCTTTATACATACGCTCACCAGCTCGACGACTTCTGGATGCATTCATTTGACATGACTTAATACTTTAATTAGCATTCCCTAACTTCTGGCTTAAATATGAATTCTAAATTATTAATTATTCATTTAAAAATTTTATTATAAAAATACCCTAGATATTTTTAGGTTATCACATCATATCTGGTGTACCAAACACCGTTCCGCGGATGCTGAAGGAAATAAATGTTTTCTGATGTTTCTAACTACTGTTTCTATACGTAAGGGTAGATGAGAAAAAATGTTGAAACTTTGGAGGATATATACCTTTTGTATTTTAATTCTCTTATTTTTTGACAAAGTTCCTATCTGAATAAAAGATTTTTATTACCTATTGACATACATAACATAAGTAGATCCCTTACTTTATTTCATCTATAAAAATAACTTTATGGTCGAATTCCCTAAACATTTTAGGCGTTATTACTGGCCTATTTTCTGAAAAGTATTCATAATACAGTTCATCTAAATTAGGATTTTCACTATATATCTAGTCTTTTCAACAATTATGTTGAAAGCCTTTTTAACTTTCAGCATAGTTTAAGTTTTCTCTGAAAATTTGAATTTTGCTCCTATAGAAAGTTTTTTAAGAATTCAAATTGCGTTTTAAATTGAGAGAGTTTATTACACATGACATGTTATTACACTGACAAAATTAATCCCACTATGTTACTCAACGTAAATCAAAATATAAGAGGTGATTAAAGTTTGCAAAATAGAATGCTTTATTTGTGCTACCAATTTCATGAATATCTTGTACTTTAATATAGAAAACTTCACAAAAATTACTGCTTTAACATTTTTTGTATCGGTTCGGTTTTTTTAAACATGCGAAAAGATTAAACATTATGTTGAAAAAAAGTACCTGTAAGAGGTCGTTTGGTTTAAAATTTCACAGTCAAATTTACAGATATTTCTTCTTAAATCACAGTATGATTTTTTTACGAGATTGTTACGCTAGTGATAGATTTTTCTAATTTGTCACAGTAAATTCCATTTAAGGTTAAGGATAAATGTTGTCTGAGACAGAAAGAAACTACTTTTTACTGCTTTTTACTCTCTTCGAAACATAAAATGTTTTGGGATAGTCGCTTTATGTCTTCTTCGATACAGTATTACACTTACCACCTAAGAAATAGAAGAATAAAAGTATTGGAGATTTTTAAGTGTTTTTTTGGTTTTCTTCTGTAAACACACGAATGCATCTCCTTTAACCAAAAATAGGAGACAGTTAAAATGGATCACTGGACATAAACAAGACAGAGTAAAATGGAACTACTTGTCGTCGCCAAAGCCCTGAAGTAACAGAAAAACAGCCTAGATAGAGTTTTCTCCCCTTGTAGTTTGGATACTGATTGTCATTTTTTTTCCAGCAAATCTGGTCATGACATGAAAGCAAATAAGAAACGTTAGTAAAGTTTATTTTAAATATGTAATCAAATATGTGACCTGAAATAAATAAATCTTATTTATTGTGTCCATGTGCATTTATTTAGAAGTTATTTCAAGAATAACTACACGAAGAAAGAAAAACATGTAAACATTTCTAGTGAAGAAACTTAGATATTGAGAAATGTAACAAATATAAATTATTCGTAATGGTAGTTTACAGAGTTCAAAGATTATTATTAAATTCGAGGATTACATAGATGCAGTGTAATATTGCAACATTCAAATGGCAAAACCGTGTTTTTTATGTAATCCTGGGTCAATACTAGTGTTATGTTGATAACGGTTTGGATTTCCGGTTATGAAAGAGATCAAGTTAATTAATTTTCTTATTTATGAAAATCTTATTTTCATTTAATTCTTTGAATTAGTAATCTAATGTTTTATTATTTATGATTAATTCAATATTCGGTTATGTAAATTCTTTAAATTTGAGAAAAACAGATACTACAATGAATTTTTATTATTATTTTTTCTTTTATTTCAATTTAATCAAGATTTATGTGTTTTTGTGAAAGGAACAAGGAAAGGGAACGAATTTTGCTTAGTCATTCTCTCACTCAGGTGGGTGTTACTTCCGGAGAAGTTTCTAGACAGAAATTGCTTTGTTTCGCTTGCCCTTTTAGGACAGGAAGTACGTGACGAAAGATCGAAGGTTATCATTTCATCTACAGCGGAGGTCGTTCAATTGGCGATTTACGTATCCGGTCGTTTCGTCTCTTTAGAGAAGTGGCCCATCTGCAGAATACAGTTTCTGGTTTTTTAGGCTGAAAAGGGGAAATTGGTCTCTAATCAGAGGGCGAAAATCTAGTTTTGTGGTAGCCTGTGTCTTTTTGTGATGGGAAAGAGAATTTTGAGTACGAGACAGTTGTTGTTGAGTCGCCTAGGGATGATGTAGTTTTCTCTTGCGGTCATGAAGACGGGGGCTGTTATGCTCCCTGTCGGTCGGAATTGAATTAGCGGATTACTGATGAAAGACTTTTGCTCGGGTCGTGCTAAGTGGTGGTCGTCTAGAAGGTGAGCTGCGGCGAAAGCAGGGAGTTGCAACTATGCTCCCCACTTAGTTTTCCACTTAGAAATAAAGTGGGAATTTTTGGACGCTATCACTGGGAATGGCGCAGAATTCATAGGATATTCTACACTGTAGACTTTACTTCGTGATGTGTTGCCCTGTAGAGAAGGGGCCTTCTTCGTTTTCCTTAATCGTCAGTCAGTGGGTATTTAGACTCTGTTCCTGTTACGCCCATGGGCAGTTTGAGTTGTTGGTCTGGATGTTTCCTTTGCGGTGTAAATGAGCCAGCATAACGTACGAATCCAGGACAGTTTTCACCAGCTCGCTAACTATGACGAGGTTGCCGCCAGTTGCATCTTGATATGGTAACCGATTTACGGAGTTTCTTCTCTGCGAACTTTCATGATCCTTTCTTCTTCATGACACAAGGATTTTGATAGCTCTCCGGATTGAGTTGTCGACATGGCCTAACTACAGATCTCCACTGGCCATCAAGAAATGGAAAAATGTCTTTAAACAGCTAAGTCTTCCTTTAATAATTTTGAAAAGACTTTAATTATTACAATATGGAATTTTCGCCTATTTCCTTATCCTTGCCAGTTACGTAAATTTTAGCTGAAAGCTCATCATGATTAATATGTTAAATTTTTATGAAATAATCTCTCATCAAGGTGTTAAATTCATGCTTAAAGCAAACGAGGAATCGTACTTGTTTCCCTTCTTCAGTAGTCTTAATAACTTGTATTAAAATAGTATTTAAGCAGGTCGTATTTTAATTTGGTACCAAAAATATGATTAACGTAAGTATGATAGTATAATAGATAATCTTATTGAGAAATAATAATGTGAAAATTCCTTTTGACACGAGAAGATTTAATAAACATGGTATTAATTTGAATTTATTTTATGTATGTTTTAGTTAAGAACATTTCATTTTCTTTTTGTCCGATCCTTTCACAGCTCCGTCCCTGAAAGACATTACTCACAACGGGATGTCTATAAATACACTGGTGTGCAAAAATTAAGGACGAGACGGTTTTTTCAATATAACTTTGTACAAAAGCTTTCCAAATCAACACATTTAATACCGTAAGATCCCCAATACATAAGGACATGAGTAATGTAAGCAACACTTACTAAAAGAGAAATCAGAGGGATAAAAAGAAGCTTTATTGAAAAAGTAGCATGGAGCGCAATGCGACTGAAGGCCGAAACATCCCTGTGATGGGTGTCCAGCAAGAAACATCCGGTCTTTAATAGGGGATATGATCTCCCCTGACTGCTAGGCAGGTTTCACATCATTTGTGCATGCTGGATATGTGGTTGTTAATGAGCTGTTGAGACACTGCTGCTCGTTCCTCTTGTAGCACCAATCGCAGTTTCGGAATCGTTACTGGCGATAAGTTACGTGCTGCCACGGGTCTCCCTAGTAAGTTCCGTACATGCTTGACGGGATTTAGATCCAGAGACCTTGCCGACCAATCCAAGTGTTCAATATCTTCACTCTCCAACAGCTCTTCGACAGTAACTGTGCGATAAGGTGGAGCGTTGTCGTCCATGAAGAGGAACTGAGGACCCATAGCCCTTGTGAAAAGACGCATGTAAGGAAGAAGAACCTCGTTACAATAGCAGTCCCAGGTGACGAACCTCCTTGGGAGATATGAAGGTCGGTCCGGCTACCAAGCATTATGTCTGCTCGAACGAGAACTCCGCGACCTCCAAAACAGTCCCTTTTGATGATATTGAAGGGGTTATTGCGTGTTCCCCGCTCTATCGAGATGTGTATGTGTCTAGAATCGCAACTCAGACTATATCTGCTCTCATCTGTAAAGGGTACTCGTCCTCATTCATTGTCTCTCCAATGCCGGTGTTCCCGGCACCGCAGAGAACGCCTTCTCCGATGTTCAAGCGTTAGAGGTACACATCGTACAGGGCGTCGTGCAAACAGACCACCACCGTGCAGTCTTCTGGCCACGGTAAAACGCGATATCGGTCGTCCAGTCGCCTGTGTTGTGTGTCTAGCTCCCGCTGTCTGCCGCCTGTTTCTTCTGGCCTGTAAGGCAATATACCGGTCATCTGCGGGTGTGGTTCCTCGTGGACGACCACTACTAAACCCCAGGATAGCTGTTCCTGTAGTTTGACATTGTCTCCAAAGTCGTGAAACGATACTTTGAGCAATTCCGAACTCTGCAGCCACACTAATCACACTGCGGCCTTCCTCCAGCTTCCCAATGATTCGACCTCGGGTAAAAGCATCCAGATGTCGTCTAACAGATTGATTATTCGCCATTTCTCGCTGAGGCAGCAACTCGGTGTGATTTTAACTGCTATACGGCGTGCAATCTCTTTGCCAGAAATACTGATCTTACACCGCAACATGCCTTATACTACTCAGACACTCCCCCATTACGTCTACCTGCATATCTGCGCATGTGCTACCGTACATCAGCTTACTTAATCTCCTGATTGGTCTTTCTGTCCGCTCTGCCTCTTCGTTCAGCTGATATGCTAATTTTTCGACTTCGTCCTTAATTTTTGCACACCAGTGTATACACGATCACAAAGAAATGCTTACTTGCTAGTTAATTAAGTTTTAACTTAGCAATTTTTTAATATTCACGGCTTCACCAAATAATATTGTGAAACTAGAAATTCACAATATTACACTAATCTTTTAATCTAAGGATTTGATTCCAGTTTAGAATTATCCTATTTGTTGCAATGCAGCACTTGCTTGTCCAAGGTGTGTGCTGACTGACTGAGACGTTGAGTTGAAATGGACCTCTGTGCGGATAGATCAAAGGCACAGATAAAATGAAAAGAAATTATGCTACTCGGAACAATTGCACTTAACAGTGCACTCAAAACAAGTCAACAACTACACCATAATCAATATACAATGTGTTCAGAACGATTAAGTGACTAAATATATTTTGAGCATTTCGTGATAGGTCCATGATTTCAGTTCTCGAAATGAGTGAAATAGGATAAACTTTCAAAGTACAGAAATTGTTGGCATGAGCTACATATTAGTAAACACAATATGAAATTTGATATTTCATATGAGCCTTCTATGAAAAAGAATTCAGTTAGAAAGTTGTTCTTCATTATACTGTGAATATTTTAAGAATGAGAGATAAAAAATGATAAATGCATTAACAAAATGAGAAATTGTCTCTGAAGAATATTAGCAGAATTACACGATTTCAACTGTTTTTTTCCTATATATATTACTTTTCGCAGTGAATTATAAGAAAATGTTTGCCTTTGGTGAATGAACGTACTATTTCTTTTGTGTATCTTAATTTCTTATTGAATTTACCAGTTAATGTTACAGCTTTCTTTCTGAATCAACTGCATTCTTCTTCAGATCCAGTTAGCGTTTAAGTAAGAGAAGTTGCGATTCTTCTTTTATTGGAAAAACTGAAGCATTTACGTTAAAGCATCGAAAAGTAGAAATAGCAACACACCAAACTTAAAATAATATCTTCACACTTAGAAATACATAATATTATGAAAAATTAGTATAATATAAATTAATGCTAATGGGAGACTGAAGAAATGCTAGTCTACTATATTTAGAAATACAACGCTGTTTGGAGATTTCAGAAAATCTTCATTTCGTCAGAAGATTTCCCGCGATAATCAAATTCTTTAGAAATAAATAAATGGCAATTAAAAACTAGGTTTTTATCAACTTTTCTTATTTTCCATACAAAATATCAACAGCTACTTTGCTGCTAATATGTCTTTTTAGATGACTATATACACATAGAGAGAAAGAGAGAAGCAGAAATTAACAGTTTAAGATTGGAAGACCTGGGTTCTGAGTAAACATTTGCTAATTCCCTATAGCAGATACACTCTTGCTAAATGCGTTGAGCAAAGAGCGCAGTTTTCTTGCTTCGTTGAGACTTTACAGCTTAAGATCTCTGTTAACAGCTTCTATGAAACTAAACATCATTTTCATCCTAATGGTCTATGAATGTTATACAATCTTGCCTGAACAATGGTTTGACCAGATGAGAGTTTGAATACTCTAGTAGACAGCAGACTATATTCTTGAAGGAGTGGCTACTTAATATTATTTCTCATGATGAATGGCCATTAAGTGCATGGTCTTCTGTAGAATTAAAGGTTGGACACTGGCCAGTGCACGATGATTAGAGGTTCTGTCAGTCCAAAATAAATATATAAAATTAAATAATAAAAAAAGATGACCTCCATCTCCCGTTCTATTCGGCTAATTGACGAAACTCACCTTACATTTCACTGAAAGAACTGCGAGCATCAGTGACTTAACGTTGACGCTAAGAAAGGAGAGGGAATGCGCATTCAAATAACAGAGCTACTTTAAGTCGTTTTAAAAAAAATAATTGGCATGCTATTTAACAACTCTCTGAATCAATGAGCCATGCACTAATGTGACGGGGAAAGCATTAGGTAGAAAATGGACTCAGGCTTTCGTGAGTTCTGCTCATGTATGAATGCTCAGACGTTTCGACTTCGCTGAGAAAGAGTTGAATAATTATTTTTAAAATTTCAGTTTATTCATTCGGACCGTGTACTTTAAATATGAGTCATAAAAGTTTTGAGAATAACTAGATTTAATTTATTTGAATTACATTTCGTTCGAAAGAATACTTTGTTAATAGAATGTTCGTCACCTTGCAAGTGAAAATTGCCCGCGCTGGAAAAGAAAATTTCTGAAGTAGAGATCAACATAATTTATTTATAACATTTTTGTATAGATATTATTTGATATATTCAGAAGTATTAAATGTACATATATGTGAATGCATATATATATATATGTATATATATGATACGCCATTACAAAGCCTTCAAATAAATTTCGTTGCATATAAAATGAAGTTAATTAAAATAGCAGATGATAACGTGACGAAAGTAAAACTTTACCTCTTACATGCATAAAATAAGAAAAAAATCTATAAAACTTTGATTAATATTCTTTATATTGTAAAATACAACTTTTCATATATTATTAAGAAATATTTATATGCATCATTTATAAAAATGATAATGAAGAATTTCCGTATGAATAATTCTCAGTCAACATTTATTTGGGAATTTAAGATTGAAAATAAATTTTGCAATTCATTGCAGATTGTAAGAAATTACGTTATTATGGCTTATAACAATTCACATATATCTGAGGATATTTGGATCAAAATTTATAATCTTTTGCTGATCTGCCTAGAAACGTATCTTCTTTGCGATGATAATAAAAATTTTATAGGTTATACTTTAAAATGTTTTCGAAAAGTTTATGAAATTTATTTTGAAATACAAATTTTTAAAATAAATTAGGAAACATATGCGAACTTTATTTGGATTGAGCCTGAGTTTCGAATTATGAAAGAAAATTGAAGCGATATTATTAAGTACGTACCAAACTCTGCAATTTTTTTAAAATTTACGCAATTTGTTTCACATTGGATATGAGACTGTTTGACTTCATCACCTTGTTTAAAGTTATTCAAATGGTCTCTTTTTTTCCCGTAGCAAATTATTGAGTTTAATAACTTATGTTTCTGCTAGGTAAGAAGAGAAAAAGGTCAGTAATGTTGCTTTGGTAACAACTTTTATTTTGGGATATTTCTTTGGACTGTTAAATTCAAAATTACACTTACCCATGCGTTTAGTAAAACCAAAGCATTGATCATTCTTCAGAACACTGTCAGGATTTTCGCTATTCGTATGACAACGTTAATTTCTGAGATTAGACTTGAATGTCGAAATTTAATACAGGAAATGTTAGAAATGACTTGCCCATCTTAATATAAAAGCTGACAGGTACGTGTAGCAAAGCAGACAGCTATAAATACACCATGAGTATCATTATACCGGTATTCTGCGATCGTCAGTATATCGTTTACTATACTATTTGTTGAGCAGAAATTTTCAGAACAGGCATGGTAAGAAGGATCTCTCTCCAGAGGAGAAGGAAAAAAGAAGAGCAGCAATTAGCTTGTGAAATTCTTGTCAAATATAAAGGGCACACTTAAGTTTCGATGACGTAATTACCATCTGACCAGAACTTCTCTCCATGGATGTAATATTATGCATAGATTTTAATATAGCTTCATATCAAAAACAATTAATTAACTTTTAAATATGTTAATAAATTTTTTGGTAATCAATGGGATTCTGATCATATTCGATTATGCCGTATGTTTGGCAATTGATCCTTGATTATCATAGACCTCCTTAAAATTTTGTTGATCCTCCAATAGACGGGCAATATTGACCTCGTTTGTAACCTCTGCTCTAGATAACAATAAGAAAACATGAATAGAAAACGAAGCAAAAGTAGTCAAAACGTGAAAAGGTTCTTCTTTTTTCATTATCAGTCAGTAAAAAGTAGGGATCTATCATAAATAATCCAGTTTGTTAGTTTAAATATTGTTATATTAATATTTTAAACTGTCTGACTTAACTTTCTGTCTTTGGTACGGACAGAAAAAGAAAAACGAAACACTCAGAAAATATCTGAATCTCTAGAGATTGGTGAGTGTAAAACTAAGACTTTAAATTAAACTAAATCATAACTTTGTAGAACAAATGATATTATTTCAAAGCTCAAACTTTTAAGTTATTACAGAAACAGTTAATATCATTTCTAGTATTCTAGTATAAATCGAAATGATTATTTTCAATAAAATATGCAAAAAGCACTTTAGTATCAAACTAAATTCTACAAATGCTATCTCTCTCTAAAATGAAACTATATCAGCTGTCTTTCCTGAAAACACATAAGTTTCAAAACAAGAGCTTTAATATTCGCCAGACAGCTATATACGCTTTTCATTTAACTATAAACGCAGAACGTTATTTACAGATCCTCAAAACACCAGGGAAGGATTAACCACACAAATAAGAAGATAATCACTGGTTCCCAATAAAATAATTAACCCGATCATATAGTTCATAAAATTTATTTCCAAATTACACCATCCTCTATAACTTTAATAGGCAGGTCCTACTTAGAAATCCATTTTTTTCGTAAGGATCACATGTGTGACATGAAATAAATGGTGGGCTATTTCATTTTATGTATAAAATAACTCAAATAAGACATATAATATTAAATCATTACACAGATTTATTAAATTTTCTGGAATAGTATAAATTTAGATAGTTGGGATAATTGGATCCAGACCCTATATGATCATTATTTTAAAAGCACGTCACAAATTAAAATCTCACATCTAAAACTAAATTTGAGGAACAAGCAAATTTCCCTCACCCGTAATACAGCAAAAATGTCATCTTTTGACATTTAATAATTAATTAAATTTCTTAATATAATATACTATGCACATTAAATCAGGGATATTTACTTTTATGAAACATTAAGATTTTCCCTCATCTATTAATTTAAGTTATATCAATTACACATTTTAAAAATTTACTTTCTCAATTATTAATTAAGTACCCAGTAACATTTTTTCATCTAAGGCATGAATGCTCATGCCTTAGAAATTAACATTCTAAAATCCTAATAATTAAATATTAAAGAAAAAGCAAATGAAAACAAATCACTCATAGATTTCAGAACACAATGGTTCATAAATGACAGTCAAAGTCCCACTCAGCACAATTGTGCTCAATAAGCACGGTGCTTTCCATATCTACTTAAATAGGGTCCATGATAAACACGCTTGTTCTGATCAGTGAATCCTCAAGATTAACAAGGTAATACGGTAATAGAAATAATCCTCCTTTCCTTTCTTTAGCTGCATCCTAGATGGTGATGCTCAAAACTAATTCTCTCATTGAAAATTGCACATGTCGCAGGCCCAACTGCACCGCCTTAAAAAAATTAGAATAATACGGATACTGAAATGATGGTTTTAAGAAGTTCTCAAACTCGTCAGGCAGAACGTTTCTTTCTTTGATTTCTGTACTACAGATAGAAAATTCCAATTTTGTTGTTCCAAGCACTATTTCAAGCAAGCCGGGAATTTCCTCACGACATTAAGCCACGAACAACCTGAAATTTCAAGCAAACGTGGCAGCGGCTAGAAATCACCTTTTTTTACTACGGGAAGACTGACTGTCTTTAATTATTCACGTGCGACGTTTCAACACTGGCACTCTTTAATTATTCTCATGCGACTATTCATACGTGGGCGGGACCGCTGTGAAGAAACACGCCCAGACAAATGATTTTTTCTCCAGGAACAAAAAAAACATGACTTGCAGACCGCGGTCAGCCTTTAGGTCGCCAGGTTGAGCCGAAAACTTATGTTCCTCTGTCTGTCTGTCTCTCTCTCTTTTTTTAAGATTTCCAATAAGGTAAAAAGAATATGGAAAAATCTGTAATGCATCTCTTCTGCGTCTCGTGCAACAACTTTTAAAATCTCGGCAACGCTGAACTACGGACCACCTTTAAAATCACTGTTCTGTCCTTAGTAGATCAGTACAGATGGCGCTATCATCGTATCAAAAAGTACCAGTTAATTCTTGCAACTTATCATGAGCAGACGTATATCTTGAAGCTTCGAAAGGGCTAAAATCTTGTAGCCACACTCTTGAATATACATCATATACATCCATATAGTGTTGTGTATCGTGCTCATCATCGTAATAAATGTTGTGTGTGAACTTTGCTTAATCCTTGAAATAACGTACTGACCACATGTAGTAAACACCCTGTAACCACACCTCTGGGAAAGCATGAAATTTAGCATGGTCGCTCAATCACTATTGTTTCAAATTAAGTATAAAATTATATCTATCCAATCAAACACATAACTTAAACTCTCTCTAACCAACGAGAAATAAGGCAATAATAAACCTTCAAATTATTAAGAAAATGTAAGCTCTTTCTAAAGTGACATACCCCGTTCTTGCGCCAAACTTCAAAAAATCTTTCCAACCATAATTCTTTCTGAGATATGACACCAGTTAGTAATAAACAAAATAGAAATTATTATTTGCAGAAGAAAGCCGAAATTTTTCGCCTTCAACTAGCGAAACACGTGTTCAGCTCAGAAAGTTAAGACCTTTCACCCCAAAGTGGTAGCTTTGTGGGAATGAAAATCACACGCTTTTTATCTGTAAAAATCTTCCAGCTAACTTTTTAAAAAAGTAGCGCATTCAAAATAGTTTACAAAATATTGCATTAAAATTTATTTCTCCAATATTAACATTATAAATTCACTATTCACTGTAAATTAATACATTCACTAAACATTGTAAATTAATACACAAGAAGTTTCTTTCACAGATATGCAGTTTTTGCGTGTTTTGGAAGAAAAAGAGAAAAGAACAGCAGTTAGTTTGCAAAGGTGTTATCAAATATAAAGGGTTGCACTTATGCATTCATGTCGTAATTGCCGTTTCACCAGAACTTGTCTTAATGAATTTCGACGGCCGGCATGGTTGAAAAAATACACGTAGATTTTTCGGTCGTTCATTATTTTTGCATTTGTCGTTTATTTATTTATTTTTTTATTTGTTTTCCGTATGTGTGTATTTTCTTATGTTCCCCGTGCTTTAAGTTTCTATAATGGATTTAAAGTATAATAACTTTATATTAATTTGTTTTTTAAGATTTATTATGTAATTTCAGTAATTATTGTTCTTTTATTTATTTGTTATATAAGATTTCTTCTTAATTACATGATAGGGCTTTATATCAAACAATTATCAGTTATATTAATACGTTTTTTATAACCATGGGATCTTAATTATCATTTCCCAGTGGACTGCCGATTAATTGTTGGTAACTTACCCGAACTTAACCACTTGATTATCATTCAACCTGTTTAATATTTCATTGACAACGGCGGGTCAATAACGACCTCAAGGTTACTGCATGTAAAGTGAAACTCACACCGTATTGAATCAAAACGTTTAGCAAATAATAAATCGTGTTAATATGAAAAATGTCGCAACCTAAATCATGCTTAAGTAAATGTTAACCCTGCATACGTATAATTTTATTACAAACTACTGCTCAATAGATATCTAAAAGGTAACTAAGTAAATTTCGCAGGTCAAACGCTGCCTGTTGACTTCATTGAGACAAATTTGTTGTATTTATTCCCATTTCTTGGTTATTTGTTTGTTGGTTTCTTTATTTGCATGGCGTTTAAAGCATCTCTCACTCGTTATCATCTGATTAGTGAAAAGTAGACAATTCTTAATATTCCAGGGGTAATATCTTAAGCATTTATGAACGTAAAGTATTAGTATCTTAATATTTTAATTTCCAGTATAATAGTTAATGGTAAATTCCTTTCACATATTGCAGTTTTTTACTCATTAATAGTTTTTGCCTTTCCTACTCTCTATAATTACAATGAAAAGAGATGAATAAAGAAATGGGTATTAGTATATAGTACAAGAAGCATATATAAACGAGCAAAGACAATTTACTACATATGCAGTTAAACCGTAAAAATTTTAACGTAAATGATTTCACCAAAAAAATAACACTAAGTATGCGTCTTTTTTCAAACACACCTGAGAGTTAGGGGAAACACCATACAATCGTAATCGATATTCGTTCCTATTTAAACCATCTGTTCTCTGAGCATGTTGCACAGATAAATCAGCATTCAATACTTAATCAATGAAAAGCTTAAAAAGAAAAGAAAACAAGAAATCTGTGGGTCATAACTTAGCTAGGAAAAATTTACCATTGGATGGCTGCATGTTATTAAAGAAATCTCGAATTTAATTCAGTATGTGAGCAAACGCTTGAGAACTTTTCGGTTTTTAACTTCAATTAGCTACCCTTTTGTGGACAAAAAAATTTTATAAACTTGGAGGAATATGTATTAATCACAAATGGAAAATAGAATTAGAGCTTATTCTTTCCTAAATCTAAATCAGTAATATAGGTAGGTATGCAAAATAAGTGCCTGGATGCAGGTTTCGGATAATACCCTAAAACAAGACAATAAAAATTTAAAATATAATATATTATTTTTAAATTCAAGTCTCTTCATGGTATTTTGTTTCTTTATGTTAGATATTGTTAAATTTCTTTGCAATTATCAGACGAGTAAAAGAAATTTTGATAAATGAAAATAGGTTATGAACTGTGTAAGACCAGCTATAGAAATGGAACTATTTCCTAATTTTCTCAAAGTGCTACTGAATATGTTTTGTTAAGAATATTAGTGAAAAGGAAATAAGTATATGTTTTAAATTAAAATTATATATGAGCAACTTATTTTAGTTATTGTTCAGATAAAAATATTTAAAAATAATTTTAATTTTACTGTTACTTTCTCTACTACATCTGAAATTTCATTCTTGTGAGGAAATGTTATGCTGATAAATCAACGATTTTTTAATTGAAAGCAGCGGGGAAATACGATATTTTTAAAGTTTCAATTAACTTGTTTTTATAACAGGTACCAGATTATACTTATAGTGCATCACTACTCACTCACCACAGCCTTGGTTGATTACACAGAAAGATAGGATATTAGACACCACAATATCCATTGTTTAAAATGCTATTAAATAGGTCTTGTATGGAATTTAGAAAATTACTAGAAACCATGATGATATTAAAGCAAGTGAACATTGTATTACATATGCAAGCTCGGCGCCAAGTGGTTTTTGAAGAAAAGTGTTTTCTGAGCGAAATAACAAGATAAATCTACCCAGTATTACTAGCAGTCAATATAACTGCTCCTGGCGCTTTAAGGTATCTTCGTTAATTTTAATTTTATTCAATCCATATTTGGTACCGATACTTTTCCAGATTTTTTAGAAAAATGAAAAAAATTGTGATTTCTTAAAATAAAGAGCTTTTTAGGAATCCAAGGTAAAATGACGAAAGTATCAAAATGACAGCTCTGGCGCTTCTAATATTAAAATATAGCAAAAGAAATTTCTTTATCCAGAAATAATATTTTTTTTCCAGAAATAATATTTATTTTAATTTCTTTATCCAGAAATAATATTTTTTTACTAGTTTTTGTGTCTATATGACAGGTATGTGTTGTATTATTACAATAATTTCTTCGATGTCTTTGTTCCAATTTTAAGTTCTGCAAGTAAATGATTCTCAAATACAAATACAAATTAAGGACGATCTGTAAATAAATAATTGAATTTCCGTTCTCCTTTCATTTTTTTCTGTAGACTTTAGTCCACGAGATTTATTAACAGCCTTAGCTCAAATCATCCCTTAATCTGAAGCAATATTATTCCCTTTTACACTGTCTGAATTTATCACACTAAACCGCATTTTCGTCTTCAAACCTCAATCCCCAGGCAAGAGGTTTTTGTGCGGCTCAGATGCATTAGAAAATGCTTTGTGCATTTTTGTTTGCTTGTTCTGCGTTTGAATATTGCATGAGTATAACTTGCATACTTTTTAAATTTTTAATGTGATATTAATAAGCAAGGACATTCCTGGACTTTGATCCTAACAAAAGAAATTTTGGAAATGCTATTTGTTAATCATCGATGATGCTGTTGACAACACCTAGAATTTTAACAAGAAATTATTTTGTCCCAGAAATCTATCGGTCCATCATCTGTGGTTTGCAGCCGACGGATCAAGAAATGGTAAAGTCTTGAACGTATATTATACCCCAATTTTAGGAATACAAGGGAAATTCGAAAGAAAAGATTATAAAGAAATTTCTGAAACGCTTAAAGGTTATCATATGATACATGCCGGGTAAATGTAAGCAAAAATAAGAAAAATAACTTTGGAATATGCATATTTTATTTCTTAGTGATTACGAATTTTTATTATGAATATTGAAGCCAATCGTATTTCGTTTTGTATGAAGTCATTATTATAAGAACAGAACTCAGTTTGACACTCACTGCTGAATATGCAGAAAATGTTCTGAATTCCCGTGATTCTGAACTTATTATTCTAAAGGGTTTTCTTTTAATTAAATGTCAGAGTTTTTTTCATAATTAAGCATTTTATATTTTCTAGCCTATAAGAAAAGTGCTATTTCAGTATTATATGAATAACTAAATCTTATCTTCATATTATTGCAAACTCTTTCGCATCGGTAGAGGTCCAAAACTGTTCATCTCAAATACCTGAAACGCTCCTATATACGAATTTTTGCTGAATGTATTTCTTTCTATCGTGCCAAGCAGAATGCTATTAGATTAACAATATCCTACATAAGTGAAGCGATTACTTCTCTCATTGATCTTTGCGCGATTTCAGCTGTTGTGTAATCAACTTAAGTGGTTTTAATTAATTAAAACTATATTAAGTATTACCCATATCACTTACTCTAAACTGCGACTACACAACGTTTACTTTATTTAATTAAGGTATTAGTTATTTATTTTTTGAAAACTGGGTTTTGTAAGCCAAGTTCAAAGCCTGTTCTTCAATTTTCGTCACTTAACTCGGACGAGTAGATAATGGCCTTAGGTTGGAATTCTGCGTAATATTATGATTTAAAAATACTAAATATCATTTCTTGTGTTTAAAACTTATACCAATTTAGCAGAAAATTTTTCATCTTCCGTACGAGTCTACTTTTGTTAAGGTACGTTAATTAGATTAGGAGTTATGCCCAATTAATTGTTTAAATTCTTCAGTTCTGGCTAAAATTAGCTGGGCAGTTAAAATCGTCTTTTTTGCAGCCTCCTTGCGCAAGGTGATTCCTGTTTCCTGTCTTGTGGGGGAGCAATTTTGCAGGAAACGTTGTTGCTGCTTTTTAGGGTGAACTTGGCGATTAGTGAGGTTGACGCGTGAATTTGTTTTGAACTACCGAGGAAAAAAGTGAAATTTTTTATACAATTTTCTTCTTGACGTCTTGGAAGTGTTTCTCCCCAAATTCAGGGATTTTGTAGGAATTTGGGGTCTGTTTAGATTAAAACCAGTGTGCAGCACTCGGAAAACTCTCTTTTCCCCGTTGCCAGGACTCTCCTCAATTTCGTAACTGAGTAGAATAAGTAGCCCACTCACCGGTTAACTAAAAATGGAATCTATTACTTAACTTCGTTCTTCAAGACTTTTTTTTGCGATGCATTCGCTCAACAACTTGCAGCTTAAAATGAATTCTACGTCTTTTCTCAGCTTTTTTAAGATGCGTATACCGCTTCCTGTTTGCAGCTAGTGCTCACAGCCCGACTATTCTCATACTAAGTCTTTTTTCTAGCATTTTTACCTGTTTCTGAATTTGGGATACTTATTTCGCTACATGCTTATCCTGTGTGGTTCTTGTTAAATATTCAAGCCATGTTTTTGGACCGTTGTTGAGTTTCTGAACCAAGGATCTGGACTTTTCGTTTGATATCCGGTTTCCAGTTATGCTTCTCCAAAGGTGACAGTGACAACGAATGTATGTCCAAGGCTCGTCTAGCATAGAAGTTTGCCAGCGATGTTTCGGTTCCTGTCGTCGGGATCATCGTCGGTTTCAGTTATTACTTTCATCTGAATATGGATACATCAGCAGAATTATTCGCGACTAGGATTCACGTTTTCACCACTTCAAAGTAATTGTGCCTGATCCCCTCTGGTCCCTCACTAGTGCTGGAAATTGCAGCTGCCCACGTGCCCAAGGACTTTTTGTTTTAGGTAAGTTTAATTAGTTTGGTTCCTTTGTTTAGATTAAATAAATTCCTTGTATATTACATGAATATTTTTTAAAGAAAATTTAAATTTATAAGAGAAATGTATTGAGTAAATAAAAAATCTGGAATTTAATTTCTTACTTAAAATTCTTTGTATTAAGACTTTAATTAAAGGCCAGAATTAAATCACTGTTTCGGTGCTTGACAGCATCCACGGTATAAGTCCAATGTTGTTAGCTTTCTATATATAAGTTGTGTTAAGTTGTGTTGTTGTTGTGTTAGCTTCCTATATATGTTGATGCTAATTAATAAGTGCAGTAGTTTTCTTTTGGTGGGAACAGACAAGATATTAGGAATACTTGCATGCTAGATAAGTTAGTGGTATATTAATAGATTACTTAATGTTTTCTGGGGTATTTTAGTTTTTTTAATTATTATTATATATCAATAGATTCTGTTTATTTACTCAAAGTTACCCGGTGGTTGGCATATCCCCACCGGATTAATTGGCCCATTTGAAATTTTCAAAAAAAAATCCTCCTTGAGTCATTATAAAGCTGCAATACATTTAGTATGTAAACATTTACAACTAATGTTTACTTTTCAAGTAAGTATCCACTTTTATATCAACTGCACTCGAAATTTGCCTTGGATATTGAACTTTTCCATGATATGGAGGTAACAACTTGGTAATATTTTCATACTAAAATCAGAAACAAAGAGTGTTTTAAGTTTCATGTCTATGTTAAATGGTTTTTATATGTTTTGAATGATTAATTCCATGATGTTTGTAATTTCAGTTTCATATCTAATGTGTTTGGAAATCAAAATAATGACAAAAATATTTTAACTTCCAGGTATGAATTCTTATATCAGGGTATATGAAACATCTTTCTTCATGAGAAAAGAACTGTTCTTGTATACTTAAAAGTTTGCCTTCAGTTATGCGGTCTCAGGGAAGTGAAATAAAATCTTAATTTTGTGCATCGAAAATATAGGTTATAATACCCATTACGACTGACATTACTAATTTTTAAAGTAGGATAACACGTTTATTGCACACAGTAAATTCTGCGAATTATGATTACTTATGTTAGGTAATGCCGTCAGTAAACTTCTGGAGATATCCACGAGAATTTGTTTTATGAATAACTTTGTTGAATGAATACGAGACTTCGTTTTATGAATCCATTTTTTTGTGAATGACATCAGTTTTCGGCGTTGCCATGCACGTTCTGATCCGTGTTTGCTTAGTGATATAAGCGTTCTATGAATTTAATGTTGGTATTAATTGAATGATGTATTGTATTTTTTGTTTGTTTCGATAATATCATAGTAGAGAATTTCTGCTTTAATTCAAGGAAACTGTGAAGTTCCTGATGTCAAGTGTTTAATAAAATTGTTATTCGTCAAGAAGCATGTACAGAATCCAAGTAGATAAAATTTCTTTCTTTCTCTATAAGTATCGAAAGTATAAATATATGCTATAACAGGACAGGAGCAAGTACAGGGGGCACCACATCATGGCTATGAGCAAAAATGGTATTGCCCCGGTGTAGTACTTTTCCGTATTTATTGAGAATTAAAGGTGATATGCAATCATACAGATGTTATACATTTCGATATACAGAGTTGCATATTGTTACAGTTGGTGATGGTAATGTTTATAGGTAGGTGAGTTACAATAAAGTTTGTAATAATAAATAGATACAATATCATGATATGGAGGTAAGGCACAGATATGAATGAAGATTGAAGGCAATTTGGTGGAGGTAACAATGGCACTCTGAAATTATTGCAGAATGAGAGGATTATAAGATTAAGGGTGGCACATACTGAGTCCTTGTCTGTGGTAGTCGATGATGTTCTTTATCTGACTAAATGTTTTTCGGTGCTTGATTAGAAATCGCCTGAATTCTAGACCTGGGTTGCCTGGATGACGGATATGGTGAACAGACGTCATTGGACAGTTGAAGATGTAGTGCTCTGAGTCTCCGATGCTTCCGCATATACATCTGTCAGAGGAGGCTTTGTTTCTGTTGTAGAAGTAGAGTGGAAATGGGCCTGAGATATACTGGGAAAGGAAGTAAGATGAAAAAGCGATGCTTTCATCTACTTTAGGGATAAATTCATATGTTCGTCTTTCTTTTTCTCCGTGGTCCCATTGATGTTGCCATTGTGCGGTTGCAAGTTGTTTCAGCTTGCATTTCAATGCTGACTTTGGCCACGGGATAGAGATTGGAGTGCCTATTTGGTGAATAGCTGTATCTTTTGCTAAGAGGTCAGCGCGTTCATTTCCTGCACAAGCGCTGTGACCTCTAGTCCATGATATTATAAATTTGTTGCTGCTGAGCATTAAATTCTGAATTAGCTATGCAATTGGTGAGTTTGGGAACTGTTGTTTGATAGCACAGGTAGATGACTGGCTATCAGTAATCACATGAATGGTGTCCGTATGTGTTGCTAGAAGTAGCTTGATAGCATTCAGAATGGCTGAGCTCAGCTTGAAATACGCTGTTTTCGTGTCTGAGGACACCTTGCCATTTAATGTAGGTCTTGTTCCGGAATTTATAGTGACTCCGCAGCCTACTTTGTCCTCTATCTTCGATCCATCAGTATATGCTGTGAATTTAGTAGATAGTGGAGGGTTGTTGAGGTTGCAGTGCAGGTTGTGTAGAAAGTTACTCTGGTGTCTAAAGATGCTATAATAGTAGACTCACTGTGTCTAATTTTTATTAAAGTTTATATACGTACATTAAGAGCCTGTGAAGAACAACCGTTGACGGGTAGTCTCGGCGTAGTTCTGATTTTGGTTTTGACAATTTTCGTTGGTGTCCACGACAGGACACAGTGACGATACTGGTCGAATTATTTTGTTGAATGCTACTTTATTAATTAAAGCTGGTTTAATTGATCATTTTATTATAGATTCTTTAACTGAAAAACGCGGGGCATTCCGTTCTTCCTTTACCGAGACTGTTATTGTTTTGAAAACTAAATTGGTAAGGATGCTTTTTCAGCAGGTATAATTAAAGACAAATTTACAAAGCTGCAAATGTTACAGAAAGATACTGAGGAAATTAATGAGCAGATTTTTAATTCTATAATTTCGACTGATGTAATTCCTGAAAAGGTTAACGATGAAATGGAAAGCTGGGATATTTATCAGGATAAATTTATTACCATTTCTTGCTTAGTTAGTGAGAAATTAGGTGCCTTAGAACAGCTAAATTTTGAAACTAGGTCGCAAGGTAGTGTCTAGTAATTCATCTCGTAACACTTTGAAGCTCCCAAGAAAAGACGTTCGATGGAGAATTATTGAACTGGCTTCCGTTTTGGTCTCAGTTCGAAAAAATACAGGAAGACCCTGATTTGCACGAAAGTGACAAATTTCAGTATCTTCTGCAAAGCATGAAACACGGAACGCACGCTAAAGACTTTATTGAAAGTTAACCAATGTCTGCGAAAAATTATTCAAAAGCTATTAATGCTCTTAAGGAACGTTTTGGGAATCATGATTTATTAATTGAGGTATACATGAGAGAGCTTCTAAAGTTGATTGTAACGAATGTTAAGACAGTGAAGTGTGAAAAATTATCATTGCCGCAATTATTTGATAAGATTGAAGCACAACTAAGAGCTCTCTAATTCTTAGATATTAAAACAGAAAACAATACTTGTTGGTTATATCCCATGGTAGAAACATGCATCTCGAAGGAAGTCCTCAGAGCCTGGCAAAGGAGCCCGCTTTTTGGAGAAGTAAGCGAAAATTAGGAAATTTCTCGCATAACTAATTTGATGAAATTTGTAAGATGCGAAGTGAAAGGGGAGGAAAGACTTAAGTTTGCGCGGGGTGGATATAAAATTTTTGGACAAAAAGACAAGTATTGCAATAAATCGAAAAGGGATTTAAAAGCACGAGGGATTTAAAAGGCAAATTTAAATCGAAACAGTTAATGAATGTCCCTACAGCGGCAGGTTCCCTTACGGCAGGTTCCCTTACGACGAAAGATAATAACGGTATTTTTTGCGATAAACTACATCATAGTAAGGACTGTTACGAAGCACGCTGTCTGTCATTAGATGAGAAAAAGAATAAAATTAGGCTTAAGAGGGGATGCCTAAAGAGTCTTTCACCTGGACATGTGTAAACAGTTTGTACGTTGCTATGCGTGTGGTAAGGCTCACACAATTTCTCTCTGCCCGGATCTGCAGACGCAGGAAACGCAGAAAAAGGCAACAGAGTCAGACATCGTTCAGGCAACTACGGCGGGACAAATGTGTTCCACGGAGGTAGCTCTCATGATAATATAAGTCAATGTGTTAGGAAACTAAGACACGAGGGAAGTACTAGCGCTTCTCGATTGGGGATAAGAAAATCGTACATTTTGAAGTCTACGGTACAGGAATTAGGACTAATTCCCATTGCAGAGGAAACTGTTGTTCACAGGCTTTTTGAAAGGGTTAAAATTTAACCGAACATACATAAGAAGTAGCGAATCAAGCTACGCTCTCTCAATCCTTATATGAGAAATGAAATGGAATTTGTGTTTTTGGATCAGGAAGCTATATGTGGAAATATAGCACGAGTACCTAAGGGCCCTAGTTTAAAAGAACTTAAGTGTAAAAAGATATGGCTGTCAGACATAGGAACAGGTTGCCCAAAGATATAGATGCTACTCAGCAGCGACATTTATGATACTATTCTTACAGGGAAAATCAAACAGCTTGATGGAGGTGTGACTGCAGTTGACACTACATTAGGATGGACTGTTTGTGGTCGACTTAAGGAACATTCCGAACCACAAGGTAGAGGTATATCTACTCTGAATGTAAGTCTGACGTTTCGGGACTTGAGCGTATCTGTTCTTTGGAACTTATAGAAACAAGAATTTCAGATTCCGGCAGAAATTCTACAAAGAACGCGGAAGAAGATATTACTTGGGAACAATTTTTAGGCTCCTTAGATAAAAATGAAGAGAGGAGATACTGTGTTGATCTATCTTGGTTAGAATATAACATAGATTTACCGTCCAACCGCGATATCGCGGAAAAAAGGCTTCTCAGTACAACGCAAAGACTAAAATCTCTGAATATATTTGAAGAGTACGATAAGGGTTTTAGTGAATAGCTTGCTGAAGCCGTGATAGAGGAAGTTCCGGCGTATGATCTTAGGTCTAAAGAATCTTTAGGATCTTAAGTCTATCTGCCGCGTCATCCTGTCTTTAAACCGAATAATCTTACCACCAAGGTACGACAGGTATTTGACGCATCATGTAAATCTAAAAGAGCACCTTCTCGTAATGACTGGTTGGTAAAGGGACCGAATTTGGTCGAGAAATATACCTGTCTTATTTTTAAAATTCAGAGAGAAAGGTATAGGAGTTACGGCGGATATAAGACGCACATTCTTACAAATTGAACTTAAAAAGAGGATAGAGATTTTTTGAGGTTCCTTTGGTGGAAAAAGGATAGTCTCATAAAGGTGTATTGCCACACAAGGGTAAGTTTCGGTGTTAGATCCAGCCCCTATCTTTTCGGTGCTGTCATTTCCTTCCATTTGTCTCGAGTGTCTGCCGAACGAAGTCACGCAGCAGAAAAGCTTCAAAATTCTTTGTATGTCGATAATTGTGTCACGTCTCTTGACACAGAGGAAGAGTTGAAGGATTTTATGGATAAATCAATAGACATTTTGGCAGAAGCTAAGATGGACCTACGGATGTGGACATTCGGTCCTATAAACGAAATAAAATTTCGAGGAATGGCGATTCGGTATCTCTTTCTAAGAATCAGTTTTCAGTCTTGGGGATTCTATGGGATAGAACGGATGGTAGCATTGCTAGTCATTTTAAGCCTGTACCAAATCCAGACAACCTGTCAGAAAGAGAGATTTTGTCCTTAACACAGGGGATTTTCAATCCATTAGGGTTCTTGGCTCCAGTATTATTAGCGGCTAAGTTATTCATTTAAGAAGTTTGGTCTATTAAAGCAGATTGGAATTCTTCACTCTCAGAAGAGGTCAAAGAAACATTTTTCATATGGTACAGTGAATTACAGATCTTATCAGATTTGCAAATAATCCGTAGAACAGAATATGAAAACAAACAAACTTGGACTCTGCATGTTTTTGTGACTCGAGCCAGAGAGCTTACGTGACTGTGAAAACATTAGTGACACCTATGTAAATTTTCTGATCGCAAAATCTCGTGTTGCTCCTTTAAAAAAGATGACAATACAACATCTAGAAATTTCAGCCTGTGTTTTAGGAGTACGTCCAGCGAAGTATGTTGTAGAGGAATTATCCTTAGACGAAACTGAAAAACATTACTGGTCTGATTCCACCACAGCTCTGTCGTGGATCAAGCGCAATGATCAATTTGGAACTTAAGTAGGAAATTGAGTCAAAGAGATCTGTGCACTTTCAGAGGCAAATCAGTGGTCTTACGTGCCAAGCCAGTTAAATCCAGCCGACATACCATCTCGGGGTTGTACCCCTCATCAAATTCTAAAGAATTCATGGTGAGAGGGTCGTAACCGGTTAAAGAATCCGAAGGAAAGTTGGCCATGCCTTGAAATTAAACAAAACGAGGCATTAATTTCCTCAGAAATCAGAAAGAAAGCTGTAGTATTAAACGTTAGTGTGAGTACTGATACATCTAAGTGGTATGAAAAATACTCTAAATTTTCAGCAATTGTAAGAATTTCAGCATGGGTTCTAAGATTCATTAGAAGCTGTCAGGCAAAATCTGTAAATACAGCAAAATTCTTGTCTGCAGCTGAGTTAAACGATACAAAAAACACTTTGAGTCTACTAGTTCAGCGTGAAAGGTTTTCTCAGACTGGAAATGTAATAAATGGTCTCTCAGTCGTCAGAGATGAAACAGGACTGATAGAGGTGAAAACAAAGATTCTCGCAAGAGATGATGAATTTAGATTTAAATATCCAATTTTGCTTCCGTCAAAGCATCATATTCAGCAATTATTGAAAAATCACCTGTGTCAAAGCTGTGAAGATTTCAACGATTAGACAAGACTACTGGATTATTTGAGCTAGACAGAAAATTAGATCAATAATCAAATGCATTACCTGCAAGAGATTCACAACAAAGTTCATTCAACCATATCTCTTCATTTACCGTTAGACAGAGTACGGGACGCTCGAACTTTCGAAGTCACCGGAATTGACTTGTGTGGTGCCCTTATTCTTAGGAAAAGGACTAAAGCGTGGGTGGTGCTGTTTACATGCGCAGTCTACAGAGCAATAGATTTGAAGATTGTGACATCCTCAAGTGCAGATTGCTGTTCTCACGCATTGAGAAGATTCATTTGTCGACAAGGCCGTCCGACTGTTATCTATAGTGAAAACAGCACGAACTTTATCGGTGTCTCTGGTGCATTGAACCAAATTGAGTGGCAGAAGATAGCTAAATGCTCTTGAAACTCTAAATCCGATTAAATGGAAATTCATTCCCCCAACCGCAGCATGGTGGGGCGGTTGGTGGGAGAGACTAATTCGCATAGTGAAAAATCTACTTGTTCGAGTTCTTAGTAAGTCATCTGATACTTATGAGGAACTGCTCACAGTTCTTTGCGACGCAGAAGCACTGTTAACAACCGCCCGCTAACATACGTCTCCAACGATGCAGATGAGTTAAGGCCTCTAACACCGTCCAACTTTCTCCAAGATGTAAAAGAGATTGGAACGGCTGATCTTGATAACCTGAATAGGAATAAACTGGTAAAAAGAGAGCGTTATTACCAAGAACGGCGTGAACAATTCAGATGACGATTCCGGAAAGAATACTTAGGTCACTTGTTGCAAAAAGCTGGCGCATCTGACAAAATTTTCAAAGTTGGAGAAATGGTCCTTGTTGGTTCTGAAACCCAAAAGAGACATAATTGTCCACTTGCAGTGATTGAAGAAGTGTATCCAGGTAGGGACGGGTATGTGAGAGTCGTCACAATCACAACTCCTGTTGGTCATCTCGTTTGTCCAGCCCAAAAGATTTATCCCGAAGAAATTAATTCTCCTAGGGATCCCATTATATCAGATCAAAATCCTAGTAATGACCCGCCAGACACATCATAGATTGGCAGTCCAATTCCGAAGGATGTTTCAGTGGCTCCTTGGACGTCAAGAAGCGGTAGAGTAATCAAGATACCGAAGAGACTGGGCTGTTGAACTTTCGAGCTTTGTTGGTTTACCTCGAAGGTGGCAAATCAAGGAAGAATGTTACGCAATGCCATCGGTAAACTTCTGGAGATGTCCACGAGACTTTGTTTTATGAATAACTTTGTTGAATGAACGTGATACTTTGTTTTATGAATCCATTTTTTGTGAATGGCATCAGTTTTCGGCATTGCCATGCACGTTCTGATCCGTGTTTGCTTAGTGATAAAAGCGTTCTATGAATTTAATGTTGGTATTAATTGAATGATGTATTGTATTTTTCTGTGTTTCGATAATATAATAGTGGAGAATTTCTGCTTTAATTCAAGGAAACCGTGAAGCTCCTGATGTCAAGTGTTTAATAAAATTGCTATTCGTCAAGAAGCATGTGCAGAATCCAAGTAGATAAAATTTCTTCTATAAGTATCGAAAGTATAAACAGATGCTGTAACAGTAGACTCACTGTGTCTAATTTTTATTAAAGTTTATATACGTATATTAAGAGCTTGTGCAGAACAACCTTTGACGGGTAGTCTTGGGGCGTAGTTTTGATTTTGGTTTTGACAATTTTCTTTACAACTTAATTAGTCTTCGAAGTATTAAATAGGTGTTATTCCTTGACTACAATACCTGGAAAATATTCCGCATGATAATCAAAGTATTGCTACTTTCTCTATGGTACTCTTGCCGAAGATGCGACACATACTGCTCAGATAAACATTCACAATCTCCTGAGAAACTGCCCTCTTAAGTTGTTAATGTAAGTAGGCTGTAAACGTGAGATATCAAATACCCTTTGCCCAAAGAAAACGTCTGCTCTATGTGTGGTCCGAAGAAATGGCCACGGAAAGTTTGACAACAGAGAGGAGAAAATGTCTCCTAGAAAATGCACTAGCCTTTTCATTTTAATAGGAAATTCTGAATCCTCAAGTTTCGGCTCACAAACCGCGCGGAATAACAATTACAAATCTGCAGTTTGTCAATGTATTGCGAAAGTTACACAGGAAATCCATGTTGAGTCATGGCAAATGTACCTGGGAGATGG
>KK119325.1:0-28539 GCA_000611955.2 Stegodyphus mimosarum | reverse complement strand
ATGTCTTTAATATCGCAAACATCTACAAGTTATTGGGTTGAAAAAGTTAGACTTATTTTCTATATCAAGATACTGACTTATCTAAATCCATATTCAGGTGTTTGCATTAGCCCCAAGGGCGGTAGCCCAAAAGGGCTATTCATTTCGCTTTGGCATTTGCGTTGATTCACTATAAAAGTTTGAATCCCTTTTCAAATTGCTGGTACTAAATATTAGAGCCATGCATTATATTTTCAAATTGCTGGTACTAAATATTAGAGCCCTGCATTACATTTAAAGAAATTAAATAATGACTAATCTGCATGAATGAATGCATGTTTCGCGCGATGTAAAAAGTAGCGGTAGCTAGAGTGATCAAATTTTGAATAATGTAGTTCTTCCCTCGAATATGGGCATATGGAAGCCTGCATTTTGAATTTTGAATTTGTTTTACTATTTGCTTCATATTTTGTAAAACTTTACCGAATTTTTCATTTACAAACTGAATGATTACAAAACGTTCCATTAAAATTAACATTTCGTGCATTTTGGAGCATACTTTATGCGCGAGGTTTCTTTGCATTTCTTACTGGTGTTATATTAGCTTAATAACGCAAAGACGTTACAGTGTCTAGCGTTATTTTGCGTCGAATGACATTTAATGTCTGTATCACTTTTCAAATCCCATTTTAAGTCCCCCGTGAAAAAATAAAAAACGTGCATTGGGTCTAATACAAAATCTGAAAGCCTTTCAGATTTTATTTACTTTTTGTTTGTTTGTTTTGTGTTTTTATATGTTATTTTACTTCCAAAACATGTAACGTTAGATGTTACAGCCTATACAATGGATGCAAGAAAATCTTTGAGAAATATGATAAATTAAATTTAATTAAAATAAAAATATTATACCTATTACCTAATCCAATGTGGAAAAGTGTTCGAGGAGAAAATTCTTAAAATTTTATATATTCTTATAATATAACATTAATATTCTTATATTATAATATATTCTTATAAGTTTACAGAGGATTACAAAGTTTACCGCCCTACTATCGTGATGCAACAGAACATGAATTCTGAGGACTGAGATATATGAAAACTACTTTTATCTGAATCACTTTCTTCGGTTTATTGATCAAGAGACATGGAGCTTGTTTTTTAATCTATTAAGTCTCATTATACATTTATCCGTCATTAATATCAATGAAAATATAAAAAAAAGAAAAAAAGAAAAAGAAAATCTGAAAGGATTCAGATTTTAAATTACGTCCAAAAGGGCGTTTTTTTATCATTTTGTGTGTCACCTTTATTTATTAAATATCATGTTATTCTCACTTAAACCATAGAATTTAGCTCAAAAGCAATATCCCAAAATAATTTTAAATTGAGCATTTCTTTTAAAATTTCCGATACACAGTCTCACGCGCTGGAGATAAAAACGTTCTTTTCTGTACAACGCTGCCATTGCTCGCTTTGCAATACTCGAGTTTGTTAATCAAAAATTCGTTAAAACTTTACAAAATATGAAATCGATATCAAGACAAATTCCAGATTTCAAATTTGAGCTTCCAGATGCCCATATTCGCAGCAGGATTAGGTCATTCAAAACTCGCTGGCTCTAGGTACCGTCGTTTTATCACAATGCGAGAAACATGCATAAATTTATGCACATTCTTCATTATTTAATTTCTTTAAATATAATACAGGGCTGCAATATTTGGTGGCAAAGTTTGAAAAGTGAACGGACATTTAAAGTTTTCGACACAAAATGCCAAACGAAAACAATAGTCCTTCAAAGACAAAGCCCCTTTGGACTAAAAATATTTTTCATTGATATAAATGACAGATAAATGTAGAATACTGCAGTATATGTGCTATTTTTAAAGCTAATTAAATTTATTTAGAAGAATGTGCACAACATCAAGGTAATAAAATCTTTTGGGAGCTGTGTAACCTATGCGCTTTAATGAAAGCAGACATATTACATCTTCATTCGTTCGCTCCAAGTATTATTGCTTAAAGATTAGAAATGCGCATTTTCTGAAGATAAACTGCAAAAATGTTACTCGGCAAAGTCAAATTTCTCTCCATGCCAGAAATGATTCTGTATTATAATCGGCAGCATATAAACAGGCGATTTTTATTAGACTTTTGCATTATTTTTTATTGTTTTGTGGTTTTTCATGAGGGGTTTTCCTTTATGTTCGAGATTTTAATTCTGAAGTAAAAATATTATTTTCTTTTTTTTCAAATGAAATACTTTTTCTTTAGTCTTGAAGTAAAAGTCTCATTTTTCTTATTCTCTTGCCATTTTTGCTGTTGTTTCTCGAAAACACGAACTATACTGATTTGCACTGTAGTAAATATATGTTTGGTTAATATAAAAACCAAGAAGCTAATTGTTTGGGATAATATCCAGAATAACTGTTTATTCCGTTGTTGGGGATAATTCGAATTCTATATAACTAGTGTGGTAGAAAGTGATTCTTTTTTAAAAACCATTAGATACAGCATCGAGACATGACATAATTATTTTAAATAAAAAGAAAATGATCCTTTTCAAAAACTACGAAGAAAATAAATTTCTCCAGAGATTTTGTTTCTAGCAAATTTACCTTTATAACCCCAGAAAGCTTGTTAAAACTTTCTTTTACAAGAAGCGATCTTTTATCTTTTAGATAATAGAATATAAACCTCAGGGAAACGTCTGTCAGAACTTGTAACTTCCAGTAAAGAATAAAGTTTTCCAGAGGATATTTATGTTCTGTTTCTGAGTATTTTACTTTAGCAGCTTGATTTGGTTTCGGTATATTAAATAGAAATTGGACTTCTGATTTGCGTGGGATGTAGTTAAAAAGACTAGTATTAAGAAAGAAAGAAGTGAGAAACATAATTTTATAGTTAAAACTATTTCCTACTTCTACAGACTTCAGTAACAAACATTTTTATCTTTAATGATTCCGTCAGCCAAATCAAGCTATGTTATGCTATGAAAAGTTTTATTTAGTGATGTGCTTAAACGTTTTCAAAACTTTTGGATAGCATTATATGTTAGAAATATCTTTATCTATGATCCTAAATCTAAAACTTTTATTGAAACCTAATTCTCATTTGATGCACGTAAATGTATTATCATGTTAAGTCTCAAATTACGAATAATATATTATAGCTCTATAAAGATGTTAGTTAAAAATTATTTATGAATCAAAACATTTAATCAAAAAATGTTCTCTTCGAATATTAGAATTTTTTCGCATGTTCTTCGTGAATGGTTTAGTAATGGAAGAGGTTATCACACCCAGTTGGGAAAACAGATGAACAGGTGAAAGGTTATGAGCCACTAGAAACTTCACTACAGAATCGAACAAGAATTGCCCAATACACTAACCGGCTAGAATATGAAAAGTGAAATTTACTGCATTTTTTCCTCCTATCGAACACTGGAGTTATACGTCGGAATTGTTACATTAAACAGCAACATAAAAAAATACAACAACATAAAAAAATCTGATGCTGACACCAACATGACTTCCTTGTACGGAATATGAAATTATACGCATTTTTTGCTCCATTTCATTTAAAATTATTTCTCGAATTTCATTAGAGATAGATTTCTTATTCAATTAATTTAGTTCGCAGTAAGGCAAAAATGCATAAAGCCTCAAAATATCCCCATTAAAAATTGAAAATTATAAAAAAAAACACCAAATACAGCGAAAGCAATTAAAAAACAATTTTTGCAATTAAAATTAGAGTCTCTACACAAAAACAAGCAATTCGACCAACAAGGCAACAAGACAGATTTTTTGGTGCACAAAACTGAAAGTTTACTTTTGGTCTCACTCGGTAAAAATATATTGAATATATAGAATATGACTTAATTCACTATTTTACTAAGTTACAAATGTAAATAAATATGGCTGTTATGGTTAAAAAAATTAGGCTAAGCCACTCTTGAACAACATTTAAACTCTTCATAATTCTACAGCTATTGCATGCAGATTAACTGAAGATATAAAAACCTTAACCGGAAGATAAGAATAACAGAAATTCAATCATTTTTAAAGCAAAACTGCACAATTTACCAACATAAAAGAAAAAAAGAACTGAGCTCACAGAGCCGAGTAACAGAGTGTGTATATAGATACATTTTCGGTGCAGCTGATTGCAAGCAAAAAAGAGGTCCACAACTACATGTCATAGCAACCCTATATACGAAATTTGAACGTTCTGAGGCCACTCTTTTTTTGTGTTATGCGAGATAAATACGCACATTCATAAGTACAGATGTCACGAAAAAAATTCTCTTCTGAATCCGTTTTAAATCAATTTCTTAATACGTTTGGAGAAAGAAAAGTCATTTATTCTGCTCTTACGTACAGATCGCAAAAACATTGCTAAATTGCGTTCGATAGCAGTCAAAATGGATATTTTTGTTGAAATATGATACCCGGAATTTTTCGTGAGCACAATAATTCTTTGACTTCGTACAAGGAAGTAACTAGGCAAAGATTCATAACAGAAACTTCTGAGTATGCCCATTACAGTATAGGATTACGTAAACACAACAGAGTTGATGTTTTTTAACTGTAGGTCATTATACAGTTGTCAAAAGAAGAATCCATTGTTCGATGGCTGTCGATACGTTACGATATTTAGCTTCAAAAATCTAATAATCTCTCACTGACGCTCGAACTAAAATGTGATAGAGAACAAACTGGTCAAAGGATTATCGATCCCAGTCGCCCTTTCAGTAGGGCAGACTATAAAGAATGATCGTATTCCTTCTATGCTTAACGTCGCCGTTATTACCCATTAAGACCCTTATTTCACTCTTAAATTCATCAGCAAATGGTATAAACAAGGTAGAACTTAGGTGGTCTTTTTTGCAGCTGTCGCTTTTGCCACTTGGTTTTGAATATTCAAATTTATAAGCCTTTATACGTATTAAGTGAACAGAACGTAGCAATAGGTAACGTATTAATACTTTGTACGTATTAAGTAACGTAATAAGTCAAAAGAAGTATCTAAAAATGAAGGTACAATATTTAATATGAAAAGTATATCGTATATACATTATACGACACATTTAATATATATCATATGATACATATATTATACTATATTTCATATTTAATATGAATATTACATCATTTACATTTTAAAAGGCTAAGTTGAATGATACATTTGTATCGTTTCAGATCTAAGTGTCTCTACCTCTGAAAGTGAGCTCGGTAGAGTTTTTCTCGTAAGAATACCAAATTAGCTGAGGGGCTTAGGATATTTTGCATTCGCATCTGCAACACAGTCCCTATAAAACTAGATCTCAAAGACATGAACAAAAAGAAGAACCAATCAATAATAGCAAAATAAGAACATATAAAATAGCTTTTATAATTTAAGAATCATAGTTAAAATTGATCTATATGTAGAAATACATACACACACATATATATACAACCAGCTATTACAGACACACACACATATACATATATATATATACTCTTAATATATATAATTATATTCGACGATATAAAATATATTTAAAAAAAACTTTCACATAAATGACGTAGAATGTGATGTAATGCAAAGGTAAAAGGGGGGACAGTTCTATATCTCCCGTTCTACTGAGCCGATTGTCAAAATTCAAACTCTAAACAGAGTTTGAATACCAAATTAGCTGAGGGTCGCGACTCGAAAGAGCGACTTAGGATATATAGAATTTATATGTGGAATTGTTCAAGCATAGGTATTTTGACACTAATCGGACTTTTTCTGAAGTAAAATGCCAATGTTTTTTCCATATTTCGATTCTACGACTCAAATTATGCCTAGGTATTACATTTTGTAATATTTGGTGTGAAAGTTATGGAGAAATTTAAAAATTTATCTTTGCGTATTTTGTTCAGTTTGCGCCAAGAATAATTCACGTGACCATCAACTTAATTTATAGCAACCTATTTTCCTTTCCTTTCTTCCATTGTCCGCGAGCGGAAAAAACGTCATCTCTCATTTTTCAAATAATTTTAACAAATTACGTAACCCAGATTATCGGTTGTAATAAATACGCCAAATTTCAGGATGCGCCAAAATATAAATTCACCTATATCTTAGGAAATTTTAAATAAAAATTCTAATTTTTTGCAGGTATGCTTAGAAATACACCTACTTTAAGATAATGGAAAAAAATGTACAGGTTATGATTCCAATATTTTTTCGAAAAATTTATAAAAATTACTTAAAAATACAAATTTTTAAAATAGATCATAAAAAATCAGCGAATTTTATTTCGAATGAAACTAAATTTCGAAATGTGAAAGGAAGAATAAAGTTAGTTTAATAAAAAAACAGATATTAATAAATATATCTCTATACCAAATTAAATTAACATTGAGGAGCTAAAATTTTGAGATCTAATTTTTTTAATAACTTTTCGTACGATTTTTACAAAACTTCGCAGTTTGGCATAATTTGAGTCGTAGAATCGAAATATCCGAAACAATTGGTATGTTATTTTAGGAAAAGTCCGATTTTGTGTCAAAATACCTATGTTAGAACAATGCCATATATAAATATCGCAGGTAAGCTGTTAGTAAACGACTTCTTGAAGAACAACTAAGAGAAAAAACTACACCCGAATATTCTTGCTGCTCTGTTGAATCGATAACACTGTAAACCGACCAGAAAAGGCTTAATTTTAGACCTTCCTGTTACTGCAGGAACTCGACTTGTCTGCCTTAATGCTGCTCAGAGGCTTCACGATTTTGATATTCAGAAAACTTATGATATGTGTTCATGTTCTTTGAAACACAACTGTTAATAAATACTCAGTATCACTGATATAAAAATGCTTGAAAACAGAAGTGAAGTTATCAATGGAATGACTTGGTCAGTTTACACACCAGGTTGGAGACCGTTTAAGCACATGCAGATTATCTTAGGTCATCGAATGACAGTGTGCCAAATCCTCCCCTCCAGACACCAAAAGATCTGAAAAATACACCTTTAGAAGAGTAAATTATAATAAAGACTTGATCACAAACTTCATCACTTTATAAAATCCGTTAGAAGCTACCCTAATGCAATATTAACTCTTTCGCATTAATAGAGGCCAAAATTTGTTTCTGTCAAACATCTGAAAGGCCCATAAAACGCGTTCCTGTTAGAGTGGATTTCCTTCTCTCCCTGTCAAGTACAATTCTACAGTGTTAACAGTAACTTATATAATTGAAGAGATTACTTCATTCTTGGGAACCTTTGTGTGGTTTCAGCCACTGTGCACGATTTCCCCTTAGGATAGGATTGCAACTGCGAGCATCAGTAGCTAAGCTTTGATTATAAACAAGCGAGAGGGAAAAGGTATATTTAAATACGACAACTGCTTTAGCGGCTTCAAAAGAATGATTGGCATATCATTTAACAACTTCCGAAAACAATGAGCTATGCACCCAGTTAGAAACACTAGTTAGAAAATGGACGCAAGATTTCGGATAACATATCGATGACTGGATGTACTGGCGTTTCTGGCGACTTCCCTGTGAAAGATTAAGGAAAGTTTTAAAAAAAAAAAACAGATGCAACAACTTGGCCATCATTTTTAAATTTCCGTAAACGTGACTTTAAATTAAGTGTTTTGAGATTAATCAACTAGCAAACATTGTGATTTATATTTACTAATGCTTCTGTATAAATTGTTTTAACCATTTTTCAATAAGTAACAGTTAAATGTTATATCTGTCGATATGCTTTAATTTTGACAAACATTGTATATACATATTTTCAAAGTTTATTTATTTAGTTAAAAAACTGCCTTTTTAAAAATTTTATTTGTTATCTAATTTTATTTATTTATTTAATTTTTAATTTAAGTTTCCGCTTAAATTGAAAAAATCATTATAAAGCACAGCTACAGGCAGTAAAAGGATTTGTTAATGGGAAAAGTTTCTATACAGGGCATGTATAAATATTTATGATTTCCTAATGAGACTTTATAAAGAAAGCTATTTTTGCAGAAAGAACAAATGGCTAAAATTTCCTAGGTTGAAAGCATACCTTATTTGATTCTTTTCATAAATTGGAGTCAGAGCTCTGTTACCTAAAGTTTTGAAGATATATTGACACAATTCTTTTTGGAACACCTACGTAGGAAAAAATTCCCAATTGAGCAATCATAGTGCATGAAGAACTATCTGTTTGGATTCCAAGCTGAAAAAAGTAGGTTAACTTTGCTACTCGGGTTAACGCAGCTGGCCCACTGCAAAGCAAAGCCTATCCTTGTAGATCATTCAATGATTTTTGGAACAAGAAAGCTATTTTCGGTTTTCTACAATAGCAGTGTTTCTTACCTTGGATACTTGCATTTGCGTTTTAGTCAAATACTCTCCTTTCCCTTCACTGCAGGTTGACTTCGCTCTCCCCTAAATAAATGTATTTCTTTAAACAAAGTTTCACGTAAGTTTTTTCCTTACGAATATAATAATTTTTTCCAAAAGAGTTTTATGTAATTCGAAGAATTAAATTCCAACTGAAAATGATAATTGAAAAATTTATATATTTTTTAAACGATTAAGGAATATTGACTTTGGCATGATAATTGCAGATAATTATAGACTTGGAATTTTTAAATGATTTACATTTTCTTAGAAAAGCAGCATATCTATTTGTTAAAAACTACTTCTTATAATTCCCTTATTTTTTCTATGCCAAATTTTAAAGATTATTATTTTATTTCGGGGAGGTTTAAGTTAAATCTAATACTCAAACGTCTGAACAAAAATTTAAGCAACATTTTTAGGTAAATTTGCTAATCACTTCGCACAAAATATTGCGAAAATAAAGTTTACACTTAACAGAAATCTACACTTAACAAAAAATCTCTGCCGTACGCTTACATACGTGATCAAGAAGAACGTAAAAGTAATAGAAGAATTGCGAATGTGTAGCAGATCCTCAATATCATTGTTCATTTCTAGAGTTCAGAATGGGTCGCATGTTTAACCTTCAAATGCACCATAATATTCGGTCAGAAACACGACCACAAAGTTACAGAGTTTACGCCGATCTTACGGGTTAAGTCCTCTATAGTATGTGCAATGTACTAGGAATAGCACTTTGTTCAGGACTTAAAATTTACTGGTTTAACTTTTAACTTTTTAAAACTGACCTCACTCTACTCTGACTGGTGCCGTGACAAACTAAAGAAAAAAAAACTACTAAAATAATTCTAAGCTTAAGGGTGGAACAGAGTGACTGGACAATCTCGAATAATATTAAATATAACTTTCCTTAAAATCAACTAATTCACTCAAAACCAAGCGAATTCACCTTAATAAGTCTTAACCTAAAAACAAAAGAAGGAATAAATCTTCTCTGGTACTCGGTAGAATAAAATATTATTTCAACCAAAACATTTCAAAAAATTTCACTCATTTCAAAATTACCTTAAGAATCACAATTTCAAAACCTCATAAGCACCAGAGAAGAAATATTGAAACACCAATCAATCAGTTCCACTACTAAAAATCAAGCTATAGTTCTAACTTTCCTGGCACCTAAAACAAACATTTAAATATTCAATAAAATGTGGTTAGTACATATTTGCTAAAAACAGGGCGCGTTGTGAGTACCCTAAAATGCATAAACATTTTCCAATAACCCCAAACAAAATCTCCGTGTTTTCTTAAAAGCCTCACAGCTCAAACAAATGGAGTGACTGAACAGAACAACTACGTAACACGCAAAAAACAAATGCAAGTAATAACATAAAATCAAACTCATTTATTAATATCTAGGTAAATTTATGGGAGAGCTGGCCAGACTACCCTTACATACAAATTCAATTTATCAAGATAATATTTTTGAATTTTAACATAACAACGATTACTTAGAATAACTGGAACATTAAATGAATTATTCGAACTGAATTCTCACACAAAATAATATAAAAATTACCATTAACATAAATTTCGTATTTTTGACAATAACTGTAAATTCTAAATAAGACACAAACAATCCTTTCCTTTTTTTTTAATTTTCAAATAAATGTTCCTCTTTCTCCCCAAATTAAGCAAGATTAGTTTAAATTAAACTACTAAAAATACTATAATCTTGCAAATAAAAATATTAAGTAACTCACAGTTGGACTTCCAAAATCCATCATCATAAGAAGCTATAGGCTGCAGAAGAACTCCGCCATTGAACTGGTCCTAGGTAATCAGCTCCAAAATAAAGTTCAAGAAAAATGACCTCTTGTAGAACCCCAATGAAGAAGACCGGCAATCAAAAATTATGAAGTATTAAAGTTGAAGGAGAAACTAAGGTAATAAACAAGATGACACTCAGGTGCTTCGGCTGTCAACGACAACGGAAATTTTCGAGCGAAGACCGAATGTTAAATTTTTTTCTTCTCACGAATGGAAAGCTACTATTTGGTACGACGCATTTCACTTCCGTTTACGGGAAAAACCGCTTCAAACTCGGAAGAGTTCGCTCTGAGTTCCACTTCTTGCATAAATTTCAGGAAAAATTCTCCATTATTCACATCTTCGACTTGAATAGGTCTATCATGCCGCATCGCAAGCGCGAGCCATCCGCCGGTGTGCAGTCGCAGGGCCAAAGGCCCTCTCAGGTAATTCTTTTCTCTGTATCAAAACTTATCTCCTAAATTCCGGCGAACACAGCCGCAGCATCACAAATCTCTTCAGCTGAAAGCCGAGTCCGTCCACAGGACGCAAGCGCAAGCCACAAAGCCGCAGCATCGCAAATCTCTTCAGCTAAAACCCGAGTCCATCCGCAGAACGCAAGCGCCAGCCACCCACCAGGGTTCGCCTGGCCGCAGGGCCAAAGGCCCTTTCTGCTAATTCTTTTCTCAGTATTCAAACTCAAAAACTCTCTCCAAAACTCCAGACTCCAGAGTGACTTCAAAACTCGCGCAACAACCGAGGAAAACTTGGTTTCTCCTCCCACTCACAATTATAGGTCCAAAAGTTACACATAAAATTAAATCCTTGCCAATCCAGAACTTTTCAATATAATTTAACAGGACAAATTCAAACCGGTCGAACGAATCAAAATTACGTCATTCTCTACAGTAGCACCTGCGACAACTGGAAACTAAAAAATTCGACCCCTCCGCTAACAAGCGAAAAATCTAAGGAGAAACAATAAAAAACCGTCTTTTCAAGATCCAATTTACAACCTTTCCCTTTCTTCCGAAACTATAAGCAAAGCACCATTAACACAGCCAAAACGTAAGTGAATAGCGAGAGGCGCCAATTACTATAGCCGTTTTAACTGTTTCGTAACAAAGACCAGGGAAACAACGATATACTGCCCTCAATTGCAACTGTCATCTTTAAAGGCTATTCCCACACATGTTACATCCGTTAAAAGACGCTCCCCTTTCTCGTTAGAAAATTGAACCATTGAAGGAAAAATAATTGCCTAAAACTTTTAAATACACACTTTACAAATATATATAGATTCATAACGTTCTTCACAATTTCAAATTAAAAAAAAACAAATACAAATACAAATAAAATACTTAAATAATAGATTACTTAAATGATAAAAACCACTTAAATTTTGCGACACAGAATTCGAGACACAACAACGTTTTCCTAGAAACAATTCCAAGAGATGCAGTGCTGGCTGAAAGGCGACATTATTATAAGGGATCGATGGCATGCGAGACGCATGGATGTCGCTAATCGTTTATAAAGTAGGTACCATTTGCTCTCCCAGTGTCATGTTCATCAACATCTGTTATTTTTACGCGTATCTTTCGCAGAGAGTTATCAGGACTTGTGTTTCTTCTAGTTGATTTTGGAAATATGACTGGACTCCTGAGTAGGAACAGGCAGCTCACTAAAAGCTATGTTCGTGCGTGTGTAGAATATACAACAAAGATAAGAAGGGTTTAAATTACCCTTTATTTGCTTATCGATTTTACAGACGTTCATAAAGATGATTTAAATAAAGTTCTTTCAACAATGAATTCCATTGATCCGGCTATTCAGTTCACATTTGAACTTGAGACTTGCAATTCTCTTCCGTTTCTCGACATTCTGGTCACACGTAACACATCCAACTTCAGTACTACGGTTTACCGTAAACCTTCATCGGTTTGCCTTCCGCCACACTTCAAATCATGACATCCAACTAAACAAAAGTTAGCTTCATTTTATTCCTATGTTTTCCGTGTTCTTCCAAGTTTGCTTCTCCAAACTATCCCTCGATAAAGAACTGATTTATTTAAAAGCAATGGTTATTGACAGGGGCTTTTCACCCAACATTATTAATCAAGCTGTTAAAAAATTCTCATCTTAACACACCAAAAGGCAGACTCTTCTTTTAGGAGATTATAAAAATTCTGTTGTCATTCCGTTTTTTCCATCAATTAGCTATAAATTTTCACGTATTTTACAGAAATTTAAATTTCGGGTCGTTTATTCTCCCGTCAATAAAATTCCGAGTTCCGTACTCAAGGACCCCATTCCGGATATGAATACCTGGGCTATTTACAGGATTCCTTGTCTGTGCGGTGTAATTTACATTGGCCAAACTAAAACAGCCTTAAAATTTCGCATTAAGGAACATGAGGCATATGTTACGAAAAAGGAAGCACAGAAGTTTTCTGTTCCCAACATTGTTGGTCCGAAAATCACACTTTTAATTTTTTTGCTGCAAAAATTATATAAAAAGCATCTTCCATTGGTGAACTGGATTTTCTAGAGGCATTTCACAGTCAAAAAAATCTTTCTGTTCTAGTTAACGACACTAATTCCAATCCATCTTTGCCTTCAGCCTTTAAAGAAATTATGTTTTAGTTTTGGTTTCATCAAGAGATGGCGCTAGGAGCTTGTTTCCTGCCCAGGCTTTCTTATCTTATCTTATCTAATCATTGTATCTTATGTTGTTCATTTGCACTTTTGCAGCTGAGTATGGTGATTTGGTAAAAACCATGGAAACTAGTCCTGTGAAAATTTGAAAATATAACGCTGATTTTTGCTATTTGACTTCTAAATCAATACTACGTCTGTAGTACGCAAACTGCGGAAAACTACAATACGTCTTTAACTTTCAAGAGGGTTAAACTTCTGGGCTTAAAGGTAGACAGTAACTGATGGGAAACTAGCGTGAAGACTCGTAGCAAGAGGGCTCTCTCTCCTTCCTCCTACTACTGGCAAAAAGCCACAACTTAAATACTTAAGCGTTAGGAAGCACAATTTGCATAAACATAATCACGCGTTAATTCTAGCCGGAAATGGAAAATAAGAGGTGATAGTAAATTTTTAAAATAAAATAAACGTTAGTGAATTTAAAATCCTTACATACTTCCTGCCAGAGTTAATAAGTTGGAAACTAAGCTTGTTGAAAATTTTTAATTCCAAATTCGAAGTCTAACGCGAGGCCAATCTTTTACAAAAGCTTCTGACTAAAACTATCTAACCTAAAAACTATGTAAAAGCAGTTTTACAATATTTTCCAAGGGCAATTGTTCTTCATCTGTTGCATTACCTAAAAAGAGGAATTTCTTGTCTCTTATCGGTTCCTTCCAGAGATCTGAAAGGAAAACTAGTTTAATCAATTTGTCAAACAATTTAAATCCCACGTAACATAAACATGTATATATTTTTTTCTTTTAAAACTTCATTCTTATTTCAATCATACCATTACTTAATTATCTCCCCGTGCTCTCTGTGATGTGTTGTAAAGAGAGAAACACCAAACATGAGCGTGTCTATGTACAAGTGTTCAACACTACCGTCTACAATCAAAACACTAACGTGTTTAAATTCAACATAACAAGACCTCAGAACACGCCTTACATTCATTTCTGAAACCTGAGGCAAAGAATGTGTACTGTTAAGAAGGAAAACTTCGCAGAAGCACAAGTGGCTCCCTTCCAACGAAAAGGGAAACAACTGCGCATGCGTGAAATATCTGTCGCCAAAAAGCGCCAAAGCTCGAAGCTGAATGTCGTAGTTGGTTTGGACAGGTTGGACCGTTACGTTTAGCAGGAGTTTAAACAAAGAATAGGTTCTTTGGTTTCAAGTAGCGATATGGACAATGGAAGTTCAACAGCCAGTGAAAGTGAAACTTCACCTAATATTTCATCATTTCCGAGTTTAAATTATCGCGACAAGTCAAAGAACGATTCATCTTAACCCGTGTTCCTCAATTTCCTATACACGTCGCGGAGGGGGAAAATGTCGGCTAGGTACCAAAGAACCGGCACATCACAGAGGGGAAATTCTCGCCAACAGATTCCGTCGCCAAATTCCTTGGCGAATGTTCCCTTTTCTCTGTAGCGGCGTTGCAGACAAAGTGGTTTACATTACGTCTATGGAACCTTTCCTTCTTTACATAGAGGTTCTTTGCCTGAGGTACTATTCTTAAATATGCGGATACCTCTGCAGTATAGCGTCAGAGAGCCTAACTACATTCATTCATTCCGAATTTAGCACATATTCACCATGCGTTAAGTTACATTTATGCAGTCCCATTCTTTTAACTCAGCTGTTTTAAACTATTACATTTATATAATGCTTTCACTTTTAACACATCTCTGTATTTTTTAAATTTAAGGGAACAGTTCACATGTATATAAGAACACATTAACATGCATTAACTCTACACATTTGAAAACATACAGTTAACTTTCTCCTATTGAAAGCAAGTGCTGTTTCTTTTATATTTAACAAGTACATTTCACCAGTCCTTTAGACTAAAATGTCTTTTCTTAACAGAATCTTTTAAATAAAGCTTTATACAATACTTTTAGAATGTTCTTAAGGTTATTTTCTTATACAGTTACAAAATCTTTTACAATACTGAAGTATTTACACTTTACTATTATACAATAATATTAGATTACTCGCGAGTAGTTGAAAAACATAGTAACAAATAGGTAAAATTCATTTCTCGCCTTTTTTGCGATAAAGGTAGACCTCACATGAGGTAAAACTTTTTAAATTCTGCCACTTGTAGTAAGAACGAAAATTAACTTAAATTTTCAAAGTAACGTAAAGTTTTACTTATCTTTTTGATATTCAGACATCCGTTTAGCCGCCCACTCCTGGAAGGTAGCAAAGACCATGGTCTGATTGATCCGACGCCTTGTCCGAGTCCGACCCTCAGTTTCCTCCTCAGTCCGTTTCCTCTTTGGCCATGTTTGATGCTTTTTGAAAAAACGTTTTCCTCTCTGTTGGTTGATTTCTGGGTCGTTTAATAGGTGCTGTCCTTGGAGGCGTCGGGACATTTTTCGTTGCTTGTTGCCGAGTTCTGGCTGTTTGCTGTTCGAACTTTTGTTGTTTTGAGTTTGCAGCTGGCTTTCCCAGGTCATTATTTGAAAACTTGCGGCGTAGAATCCTTTCTGAGGGTTCCCTATTTCTTTTTTCATCGGCGCTATGGCTGCGACCATTTCTTCTCGCCTTCTTCGTACTGGTAGAATTTCCCTCTTCCTCCTGTTGGAGCCGGTCGTGCCCTCTCATTTCTGATCGAAGCAATATCATACTTTTTTTCTTATCTCCGGGATTCCATCGGGGAGGGACATTTCTTTTCTTGTTCGTATCTTTACTTGCCGCTGACTCTGGCGGTCGTTCTTGTTGTGCCATGTGTTGAGATGGTGCCTTCCATGCCGGATCCTGTAAAACACCTTGAAATATTCTCATGTTATTTTGATTGTAATACGGCTACATTTGGTCTATATTTGCCGTAATTTTTTTGCTATTCTTGGCTCTTAGAACCACCACTACCTGGGTTATTTTCTCAATAGAAAACGGCCGTTCAAACCATGGGCAAAATTTTGCCACTTTGTCTTCCGCCGCTAAAGAAAGTGAGTGCTTCAGCTTAAGTACTTCATCCCATACATTATACTTTACTTGCCGTCTTTTCATGTCATAATACATTTTCTGTTTCCTCTGTGAAACTTCCGTGTTTTCTTTTGCCTCCTCAATTAACTTTTGTATATCTGCCATTTGGAATTCTGGGGCTCTTTTCTGAACATAAAACAATTTGTCCAGTGGGGTTATAATCTTCCTGCCTAAAAATAACTCAGCAGGAGGTTTTCCGTCGTGTCGTATTTGGTGATGCTAAGGGCGAAAGCTAATTCACTACCATAGTTCTCCCGCTTTTATGAAAATTTTTAACATAACTACGAATAATTTTAACTAATTTTCTGTTGACTCATTGCACTACATTTGATTGCGGCCGATACGGGATCATTTTTAAATGACGTATGCCCAGTTTTTGACACATGTCTTAAACATATTGCTCATAAACTGAGGACTATTATCAGATATAACTTTCAGAGGCGCCCCGTATTTTAAAATATGTGTATTTAAAATATAATCAGTAACTAATTTCGCAGAGGCTCGTTTTGGGGCAACAATCTCGGTTCATTTACTCATTTACTAAAATTGTCAACCATAGCAAGGATATACCAACTTTTATTTAACTGACTTTTCGGGAAAGGGCCCAATAAATCGATGCCAATTATTTCATTTGGAAATTTTGATTTAATGCTATTTAGAAACCCGGCCGGGCGGAAATTAACATAATTAGCTACCTGGCATGTTGGACAAGACCGGAAATAAGCCCTTGTTAACTTTTGCACTTCAGGAAAATAAACTGCTTCGCGTAGGCTTTGAATGGTTTTCGAATACCAACATGAGCAACTAGGGACAAATCGTGCAATTCCTGTACTATATTTAATCCAAGACTAGCTGTGATAACAGGTCGTTTTTCATTGTCATTATTCGTAGTTTTCGTATAAAATAATAGACCATCTATCAGTTCGTAATGGGCCGCCCTATTTCTTATCGCCACAATATCTTGGTGGCTAAAGTTCAAAAGCTCTTAAAAAGCATATACATTAATTATTGTATATTATAAAATTCCAGATCTTGGCCCAGTTCCGTTATGACGGTTTCGCCGGAATGTATTATCTGGGATGTGAGCATTGCCACTTTAACAATATTCCCTTCTTCATCTATCTTAATCCTTGATAGGGCATCTGCTACGACATTTTCCATTCCAGGCGTGTGTTTAATTATCAAATTATATTCTTGTAATTTAATAGCCCATCTTACTATTTTCGGTGATAGATTATTTCCTGAATATAACCTAGCGATCGCCGCATGATCAGAGTAGACCGTTAAGGGAGAACTTCCAAAATAGACCCTGAACTTCTGTGCTGCGAACAGAGCTGCAAGTGTTTCCCTTTCTGCGCTGAATATTTTCTTTGAGTGTCATTTAAAGCATGACTAAAGAATGCTACGGTCTGCCCAATTTTTGAAAGAACTGCCCCTACGGCATAATCCGAGGCATCGGCCGCGATTTCTAAATTTTTATCATTTTCGGGAAATTTCAAAACAGGGACTCTGTTAACACTTTTTTTAATTTTTCAAAAGCTCTGTTGTCCACGAAAATCTTGCCTTCTTTCTTTTAAACTTAATAGCGGTTCGCAATGGTGGCAAAATCCTGGTCCTGGCGGTTCGCAATGGTGGCAATGAGCAGAGCCCTAGAAAAGAAGCTAGTTTCTTCGCCGTATTAGGCGGCGGATAATGCTGAATTGAAACTATTTTTGATTTGTCGGTTTCGATGCCTTTGTATGAAATTTTATACCCCAAATAATGTAATTCTTTTGCGGCAAATTTGCAGTTGTCACCATTAACGTTTAGACCGGCCTCATTTAATAATTTAAATACTTAAGTCTTTAATGTGTTCTGAAATATCACTAGTAACAATAATGTCATCCAAATAAATAAATGTGGTTTTCCAGAGGACGGGTCCATACAACGTTGAAATGTTGTTGGCCATCCCAACAGACCAAACGGCATACGCAAAAATGCATAAGTGCCAGACTTAGTTATGAAGGCGGTCTTTGATACATCTTCAGCTTTTACGCCTATTTGAAAATACCTAGATGTGAAATCTAATGTCGTCATAGATTTAGTTGAAGTTGAAGTTGTGAAGTTGTGTTTCGCAAGATTTCCTCAATAATGGGTAAAGGATAAACCGGATACTTAGTAACGCTATTCAATTTGCGGTAATCAATTGCAAAACGCCACCTTTTTGTGTGTGTAACCGGGTAATCATTATTCTTCTTACATAAAACAACCGGGCTCGCATAACTACTTGAGATGGGCGTGATAATCTTTTTACTTGGCATATCTTTAATATGACATTCTATAATTTTTTCTTTAGACTTGTCGTAGCGGTAAGCCTTGTGGCAAACTGGATGTGAATCTCCCTTATTTATTTAATGTTTAGTCACTTGCGTGAGTCCGGGAATGTCATTGAACAATGTAGAAAATTCACCCACCACTTGGCGTAGTTTTTCTTGCTCTTTAGTTGGCAGATGTTCGAGGTTCACTGTGGGGGATCCACTTTCACTTCAGGCACCGGTTTCATTCTCAGCTTAAGAGATGCTTGACTGAAATGTAGTGTTGCTTCGGACGCTGAAGAAAATCTGCTTCTAATATTATATTCACTTGAAGATTGATAAGGAACATAATTTTTACCTGCTCACCCTTAATCCGCTTATACAGTGGCATTTTACCTATACATTTGCACTTTTCTCCCTGGGCTGCTATGACCAACCAACCATTTGGGTGCCTCTCACGTCACGTCAAAGAAGGGAACGTTTGAGTTAGCCACGTCAACATATCCACTGAACAGCTTATCAATGGAGGGCTGTTTTCTTTAAGAATGAGTCCAGATTTAGCCTCCAAAAGGAAAGTAGGAGTTATTTCATTTGGAGAGAACCTGGAACCCGTTAGCACTCATCAAACATCCGTAAGAGGATTACATACGGAGGTGGCAGTGTCTGGTTTGGGATGGTATCTCTTTGGGTGGACGAATAGATCTCCATGTCGTTCCACGTAGAAGCATTAATGCTCAATGCATCCTTGATGCTTATGTGCGCCCTTTTCCTGCTAACGCTAGACCGCACAGGACTCGCATCGTCGATGATTATCTTCAGCGGTAAACGAATTAGTGCATAGATTCACCAGCTCGATCACCGGACCTTAATCTTATCGAGCATATTTGGGATGCTTTAGAAATATGTATATAGCTATTCTCAGTTCTTTTCAGACCCTTACCACGCTGTGTGTCATATTGCTTCTAGGGGATAACATAATCCATACTGAAGGTAATTTTCCTATACCAAACTTATATATCCGTTTTTTTATTTTATAACTATGCTAAATTATCATAATTATCTGGGAATTTTTTTTCATGTTATTTTAATTTTTGCTATGTATTGTATACTGTCTGCCAGTTTCATCGAACTTCATGTAACTTTTTCAGTAATTGACAGTTTTGTGATTTTGTTAATTAATGTTAACCATTGTACCTTCTGCAAATGAACATATAACATAAAATGTGTGCCTGTATGAGATACAATTTAGTGAAGGTACTTAAAGGACTTCTTTCGAAGAGTTAAATTGCGTATATACTAATGGTGCATTTACAAAGTCAGAAAAGAGAATAATTATTAGTTATTTTACCTTGCTTTTAAAGTGACATTATCTGTGATGCAGCTGGGTATTTAATTTCACCTGAAATGGTTAAGAAGTTTTCTTTAACTTGATTGTGTCGAGATTTTCTTTTGAAATGGCATCAAAAGGAGATAAATAATGTCCTCCAGTGCTGAAATGAAATATTTGTCAAAATATTCTTAAAAGTGCTAGGGGCTTTCGTTCAATTTAAGATTGTTATTTGAAAAGGCTAGGTAAAAAGATTTCAAGTGAAGATTTTTATCGAGAGAGCAATTAATGATTTTCCTTAAAGTTTTCTTTGCGAAAAGATAATAAATTTCAGTTCGTTGAGAGGTTGGCTTTTCTTTCTTTTATTAATATTATCCTTAATGACGACAAAATTTCAGTTTGATTATTAAAAATAATAAATCCTCTGAAAGGGCTAATAAGAAATACGAAAAGTTTAAAGCTATTAGAATAAGTAATATAACTTTAACAATTTGGGGTGCTCTTATTCTCCAAATTTATGCAGATAATTGCAATTTTTTTTGTTATGAATTTTTCAAAATATATTTTATATCTTTTTTGTATTTATCTACATAACGTTTATTGTGTTTTAAATGGATACACTTATTTTTTCCAGCTCTCTCAGAAATGCTTTAATTAGGTAGTAAATATTGTTACGGATTTCATATTGATTTGGCTATTTATTTGAAGTTGTAATTAAAATTGCTTTATTTTCCCGCGCAAAGCAGAGGATTATTGAAGAGAAAGCTACGTCGGAAAACTAAAAATAAAAGAGCTCATGCATTTAATATTTAATAAATAAATATCTCGTAATTGCTGTTGCCATCCAGAAAAATCGAGAAGGTCCTAGTAAATCATTATTTAAATTAATTAAGTAATTAAAAAGCTTATAAAAGCTGAGTTGAAACACCTCATCTCCATAGTTGTAGTTGTAGCTGTTTAAAGCTAACTGCTATTTATTAAATGCTGTGATTGATTGTAGCGAATTCGCTGTGAGATTGGATTAACTTTATCTTTTTTTGAAGTGAATTCTGTTTAACTTTCGAGATATTGTGATATTGTGCTAACATCTGTGAAGAAATATTTCAGTATTTTGATTTATTTCTTGTGGAAAGAATAAATTTTTGTTAACTTTTTAACGACTTGTGCGTTCAATACATAACGAACACGTGCGCACGCAACAATATGTTTACATAAGGAAAAGTACTGTCAAATTTGGTGCAACATAAAACAAGTAATTAAATTTATCTTGATTAACCGTCATACCATTCACCTGGTTCATGTAATTTCTGAGTGGCAAACAGTCGTTATAATCTATCGCAAGCAGATGTAAAATCTATAAATGTAGCGAAGATATATATATACGCTTATCTAGGTGTAAATGCAAACTTTAACATTGCGACTTCGGTGAAATAACCTTCAGTGCTTATACGCTTATCTAGGTGTAAATGCAAACTTTAACATTGCGACTTCGGTGAAATAACCTTCAGTGCTCAACGTGAGATCATAAGGTCTGACGGAACCGGTTTTGTGACGCATCAATCCACCGAGCGCTGCAAAAGACGGGGCTCTTCCTCTCGTCCTCGCTGCCACTTTTTCTCTTCTTCTCACGTTGTGAGTATATGTAGAATCTTCAAATTCCTATCTGTAAGTACAATTGTAATTTATTTATAGTTTAGACAGAATTTCTACTGAGAAATAGCAACAGCCAGTTTCCGGATGTCGTTCTATTTTATATTTATTATTCAGATGAAGTACGATTGCCTCACGGACTGGAGGAAACGGCGTTTGCCAGAGTAATCATCTCCTTTCTTCTTGCGTAAAAGCAAGATTGCTACAAGATTGCTACAAGTACGATTGAAATGTATATTGGTACGATGAATTAAGAACGTTTTTTATGAAATGTACGTTTAAGAATACGTTATACGTAGGTTATTAAGTTATGAGTGCGATATATCTTTAAATAAATGTTTGTTTGTCTCTTTTAAAATCGTCTTATCAGTGACTAATTTAACTACTAAAGGAAGCTAACAGAAATCAGAAGTGGGACATTCTAAAACCTAAGCCTAAAGCTACAAGCATTTGCTATCTGTAAATAGGTTGAAACGAATTAGAATTTCAAGGTATATGCATTGATTGATGTAATATATTTATTATAAAATTTAATTTTTTTTTATTATTATTTTGGAAAAAGACTTTAATTTTTTTCTCATTTATTTAAGTTTTTATACATATTCAGTCAATGTTGTGTTCTAAGTTATCTAATTGGAAGTTAATAATAATAGCATATATATATATATATATATATGCATTTTAATAAGTAAGAAAATGTCTATTTTCGGTAAGGCAAAGAAATGTGATTTAAGAATATTAGCTGAAGAATTGGGAGAAGATGTAAATAAGAGTTATAAAATGAGCGATTTGAAAGAGATAATTTTGGATAGTAAAGAGTACAATGAAGAATGTGCCAAGGAGTGGTTGAACATTATAATAAATGAAAGAAGAAATTGAAAAGCGTAGGCGAAAAGAAGAAATGAAGAACGTAGACGAAAAGAAGAAATTGAGGAACGAAAACGTCAAGAAGAAATTGAGGAAAGAAAACGTCAAGAAGAAAATGAAGAACGTAGGCGGAAAGAAGAATATGAGGAACGAAAACAAAAGTATGAAATGAAATTTTAACTGCAAAAATTACGTATTGAAGCAGAAAGTAGATCTACAGATTCTGGCACCAATCAAAATGCTAGTGGTACGCACATGAATCCAAAGTTAGAGCTTCATCGTTTGATGCGAAAATTTAAACCTGAAGAAAATTATATAAGTTTATATTTAATTATGTTTGAGCGTTTAGCCAAACAATTAGAAATACCAGAAAATACATGTGCTACCAATTTGCTTGGCTTACTGCCGTATGACATTGCTCAGTTAATCGCCAGAGAAACGGATGAGATTGCAAACGATTATAAAGAAGTTAAAAAGATCTTATTAAAACGGTACAAGATGACACCTGAAAAATTTCGCCAAAATTTTTTTACCCACAGTAAGAGTGTAGGAAACACATGGAAGAATTTTGCGTATGAATTAAGAAATTTTTTAATGAATGCGTAAGTGGAATTGAAGTAGATACTTTTGAAAAACTAAGCGATCTTATTATAGCGGATCAGATGAAACGTAAAGTGTCTCCAGAAGTAAAAGAACAGTTTATTGATGTTTGGTCTAAGCTGATTTCAACAACTGATTTAGTTGAAAAACTAGATGATTTGATACCTTAAAATCAACTTTAAACAATAAACAACCGCGTAAAGAAGGGCCTTCCGACAAACGAAACTCCTTTAAGGATGGTCCAGTTGCTACAATCAACGAAAAGAAAAAATTATACGGTATTACACATAATGAAAAGGTGAACCAAAATGCTTCAGCTGTAATAATTTTGGACATATTTCAAAGGATTCGCCGCTGCCGAAATCAGTGGTAATATGCCGAAAATGTAATAAAACAGGTCATAAAGCTAAAAATTGTGTTACTAAAGCTGAAAATAATCATTCCAATGATAAAAATTATTCTGATGAGCAAGCTGACGAAAATTCAGAAGAGAGCAATTCATATTTGGATAAAGCAAAACTGAATAATTCTGAAGAAGTACAGGCCTTAATTGATACGGGGAGTTCTTGTTGTCTCTTAAGGACTTCAGTTGCTCAGAAACTTAAAGTGAAACCCGAACCTGCTGTGAAAGAATTGTATGGTTTTGGAAATCAAAGAGTGCCTGCAGTGACGTCTATCAGAATGATTAAAGTCGATATTGAAGTTGGTAATGTAAAAGGCCAAGGCATAAATATACACTGGTGTGCAAAAATTAAGGACGAAGTCGAAAAATTAGCATATCAGCTGAACGAAGAGGCAGAGCGGACAGAAAGACCAATCAGGAGATTAAGTAAGGTGATATACGGTAGCACATGCTTAGATATGCAGGTAGACGTAATGGGGGAGCGTCTGAGTAGTATAAAGCATGTTGTCGGTGTAAGATCAGTATTTCTGGCAAAGAGATTGCACGCCGTATAGCAGTTAAAATCACACCGAGTTGCTGCCTCAGCGAGAAATGGCGAATAATCAATCTGTTAGACGACATCTGGATGCTTTTACCCGAGGTCGAATCATTGGGAAGTTGGAGGAAGGCCGCAGTGTGACAAGTGTGGCTGCAGAGTTCGGAATTGCTCACAGCATCGTTTCACGACTTTGGAGACAATTTCAAACTACAGGAACAGCTATCCGGGGGTTTAGTAGTGGTCGTCCACGAGGAACCACACCCGCAGATGACCGGTATATTGCCTTACAGGCCAGAAGAAACAGGCGGCAGACAGCGGGAGAAATCGCTAGACACACGACACAGGCGACTGGACGACCGATATCGCGTTTTACCGTGGCCAGAAGACTGCACGGTGGTGGTCTGTTTGCACGACGCCCTGTACGGTGTGTACCTGTAACGCCTGCCCATCGGAGAAGGCGTTCTCTGTGGTGCCGAGAACACCGGAATTGGAGAGACAATGAATGGGGACGAGTACTCTTTACAGATGAGAGCAGATTTAGTCTGAGTTGCGATTCTAGACACATACACATCTGGACAGAGCGGGGAACACGCAATAACCCCTTCAACATAAAAAAGGGACTGTTTTGGAGGTCGCGGAGTTCTCGTTCGAGCAGACATAATGCTTGGTACCCGGACCGACCTTCATATCTCCCAAGGAGGTTCGTCAGCTGACACTGCTATTGTAACGAGGTTCTTCTTCCTTACATGCGTCTTTTCAGAAGGGCTATGTGTCCTCAGTTCCTCTTCATGGACGACAACGCTCCACCTCATCGCACAGTTACTGTCGAAGAGCTGTTGGAGAGTGAAGATATTGAACACATGGATTGGTTGGCAAGGTCTCTGGATCTAAATCCTGTCAAGCATGTACGGAACTTACTAGGGAGACCCGTGGCAGCACGTAACTTATCGCCAGTAACGATTCCGAAACTGCGATTGGTGCTACAAGAGGGACGAGCAGCAGTGTGTCAACATTAACAACTACATATCCAGAATGCACAAATGATATGAAACCTGCCTAGCAGTCAGGGGAGATCATATCCCCTATTAAAGACCGGATGTTTCTTGCTGGACACCCATCGCAGGGATGTTTCGGCCTTCAGTCGCATTGCGCTCCATGCTACTTTTTCAATAAAGCTTCTTTTTGTCCCTCTGATTTCTCTTTTAGTAAGTGTTGCTTACATTACTCATGTCCTTACGTATTGGGGATCTTACGGTATTAAATGTATTGATTTGGACAGCTTTTGTACAAAGTTATATTGAAAAAAACCGTCTCGTCCTTAATTTGTGCACACCAGTGTATCTTAGTGCAGTCTTGCCTTTATAACAACAGTGTTTTGTCAATATAGACTATCTTTCTACTTCTACGCTTTTAAGCGTTAAGCATTAGATAAAAGTCGCATGTTATTGCTACAGTAAAACTGAAAGTATGATCGTTTTGCTTTAATAATGGGTTGTTAAAATAGTATGAAAATAATAACGTTGTTTTTCGATAAATCTTTTATCTTAATGTTAACTGTCTTAAGTATTTTGAATGTCAAATATTCAAAGTACAGGACATTTTCAAGTTTGAAGAAGTGGTGAGATCTTCAGTGAAGTAAAAAACTTTACAGTTGTTCCCGTTGTTAAGCGGAAAGGAATAATTGGACGCAGATCGATACAAAGAAAAGAAAAAAGTAACTAGTGTGCAGAGCATAGCTGTCATACTCTTCTGAAAAACAAGGAATTTTAATGATCTATCTGAAGTCATCAGAAATAAAATCAAAACGGGAATAAGACATAAAGACATAAATTAATTGCATCCTTATTAAAATTTTGGAAAGTTTGCAAGCACGTTTTCCCCCTTTCATTTCAAAAATTATATTCTAACTTTTCAGGTATTGATTAAACAGCTCTTTAGATTCAGTTGAAATATTTAAATATTGTGGACACCTCTACAGTATTTAATTATAATATTTGAATAATACTGAAAATTAATGTTTGGAGGCTATTAAAATACACGAAGAAAATATTTTCTCTCAGACATCTCGGATAGTCAATAACATGAAATTCTTGCACAGATCTCTTTTCCCGAAGTCCAATACCCATTTACTACAATACACGCTGCGAAATAAAGCATACATTTTTGATAAAAATTAAATAACGGAATTGTTTTTATCATCACTTAAATGGCAAAACAGAATTTACTATTTAACATATTTTGGGGAATTTTAAATTCTTATTTTACTAAATGATGTACCCGTGTACAGCAAACTAATTATAAAAAGCTTATGTATCTCATGTAAGCGGTTATTCCATTAATGTTTCTATGCTAAATATTTGCTGATGATTGAGAGCTCAGCTGGGTAATATAGATACTAATTTCTTATAAAGACAGTCTTACACTGCATTTTCCTTTCTTTTGATTTAAAGGAAAAATTAAACACAAGCGAATAAATGAACAAGCTTAATTTTACTGATCTTAAATAGAAGAAAAATTATTTCCCATATTTTTCTCCAGTCGACGTCATTTGATTTCAGATATATATATGTGAAAGAAATTCGAGATTTTTATAAAAGAAATGCACATATTGAATAATTTATAATAAAAACTATAGAGTCATTACAGTTTATAGATGCAGGGACGTTGAAAAATGTGCAGTGCCCTCGCCGAGATATAAACTCTGAACCTCCTAAATACGAATCGTATGTGCTTCCATTTACACCATGAAAGCGTATGAAAAGGAAGCAGAAAATACCTTATAATATACGAGAAACATGAAAATACTAGTGATGAATCTTGAAAGAGAAAGGGTGTCCAGATATGAAATTTTCCCTAGGATTCCGTGCAGGGTCGTAGGTGATCGCCGTATGACCCCTGAGTTGATCGACAGATGTCCACGTCGGCAAATGTGAAGGCATTTAGTGCTTGAAAATTCAATATAAACAGGTGGAACGTACTACGATAAACGCATACTTAAGCCAGTTTTCGAAATACGTTTCCATGCATGAATTCACTTAGTTCAAGATATTTAAAACATGTGTTGTTTGTGAAAAACTAAAAGTTCTGGACGACTTCTCATATCTGAAATACAGAGTGTTCGTCTTCGCAGGACTACAAATGTAATAGAAAAAATTATTCATAAGAACAATACACATATTTCGTCACCTAGTATTTGCAAAATTTTGCAAAACTAGTTAAAATATACTTAATGCAAATTTTAATTATTGTAGTGTTAAACGGGCATGATAAATCAAAACAAGCTTTCTCCACTCGAGGTCAATTTTGTCAAAGAGATATGAAAGACGCGGTGTTCGTATGTATCACTAAATAAAAACTTACTACAAAACTCCGTATTTTCATGCACATATATCTTCAAGTTTCAAAGCGGTATCTTTTTTAAAGCTATTTTTAAGGTACAAATCTCTGTCATAAAACTATATTCTGTCGAATTCGGGTAGCGCAAAAATTATGAAATAAAATAATTATATAACTTCTTGACTACAACACTCAAAAATTGAGGTTGCTCTTAGTATCTTTATATTCATGCATATTCTAAAGCAGCGATTAAATATAAAGACATTAACAGCAACAGCAGTACTTGAGTGTTGTGGTCAAGAATTCATATAATTATTTTATTTCATACTTTTTAGTGCGAATCATCATAATAGAAATAGCTTTTAGATTAAAAGTTTTATATTTTTACAGTTTTTAAGTATAAATTATTGAAAGATGTATACTTTCTTTCCATTACCATGACCAGGTCCGTATAATTTATTTCATTAAAAAATAAAAAACGAAGAATGTAATAAAAAGAGGAGAGAATAAAAGCTGTAATGCAGAATTCTGACAATTGATTCATCTGCAATAATATGAAGTTAAACACTTATTCGCAAGCGTTACACAAATCAGTTTTAACTTTCTGTAAATAATTTCGTAAATCGATTGACTTTATCGACAAACGTTAGTCTTGACGCACACGTTTTGGTGAATATGGTTTAAATTGTTGAGTGTTCACTTCGATAAAACTATTTCAAATGTTCTTGGTAAGATTGGACACTTAAAATAATTTGCATAATTCAATGTATTTCCAAAGAGAAAGTTATACACAGCTGTTCTTTTCATAATGCAATGCATGTAATTTATTGAATCTAAATTGAACAAAGAAATGTTTAAATAATTATACTTAAGACACGCAGAAGTACCATGAATATGTACAATATCTGTGCAAAATAGGTTTAACCATATAATATCTGGTTGTAACGAACGTTTTCAACCAAAAAGCATTCTTAATAAAGTTAGAAAAAAAGCATGAAAGCAATATCTTTATGCTGCTAGTAATCACCACACAAATCTATGATTTTCGACCAACGCTTTCGTAGCTTTTCAAAGCCTTCGACCTAGAAACATTGTGGCAGCGAGTCCAAAAACAGATCAACCTCATTTCGGACGTCCCACGCAGAATGGAAAATAGCACCACTAAGACGAAGCTACAGGTGTGAAAAAAAATTCCAAATGAGCGGTGTCGGGTCTATATGGTAGATGTGGCTGTTATGTATCACTTATTTCAGTTGTGATTTAAATTGTTTTAATGGTAATGTTTAACTTATTTTGCTTCAGACTTAAAGTTTAATTTGTTTTAATTTTTGTAGTTGAGCTTAAGTTCTTTGGTTTGTTTAAAAGTAATTGTAGTCATTTAATTTGTTCTCTTGACAGTTTTGGTTAACGCTGATTTTAAGTTGCTTGTGTAATTAAATTTTTCTTCCTTACTTTTGGTGGTTAATTATTTAAATTCTGTTTAGTTAATTTATTTTTCTTAACTTTGGTTGTTAATGTTAATCTCTTGATAAGTTGATCCTTAAGGTCAATCTTTTCCTTTTAAAGTTTTTTACACAAGTTGGTGTTTAAAGTTAATTTAAGTTTTAATTTTATGCCCCCTTTTCTGCTAAATTTTGGGATCCATATTTTCTGACTATGGTGGTCGTTTT
>KK119324.1:305382-316067 GCA_000611955.2 Stegodyphus mimosarum | reverse complement strand
CTTGGGCTTCCAGATGCTCATGTTCGCAGTAGGATTACGTCATTAAAAATTTTATGGCTGTAGGTACCGTTGTTTTATCATAATGCGAGAAACATGCTTAAATTTATGCAGATTCTTCATTATTTAATTTCTTTAAATATAATACAGGCCTGCAAAATTTTGTGGCAACAGTTTGAAAAGTGAATCGGACATTTTTGTGAAACGACGCAAAACGTCCAAACGAAAGTAATAGTCTTTCGGGACTACATCCCTTTGGACTAAAAATGATGTACTATGAAAATAATTATTTTCTGCACGCTACTACAATTTTTCTTAATAAGAATTTGATTTTATTTCGGGCACAAACGACAGCGGGTACAAGAGTTCGAAACTCACCTATAGTGCAGGTCTCGGCAACTTATGACCCGCGGGTCACCGAGTGACCCATTTCATAATTTCAACTGACCCACTTGAATTCAGAAAATAAAGTATAATATATAAAAATAGATTATAAAGCATAATATGAAACGAGCACTTGAAGAATGCATAAAAAATAAATCAAAAATAAATAATAACAGTAGCATGTTTTCGATTACAACTTTGCAGTCAAGAGCACACATTGTTATTTTTAAAAAATAAAAACTGTAACATTAATTTTTAAGAAGAATTCGATAAGTTTGACGAACACTGATCCATAATTCGTAAAAATTGACATTTTCTACGCATTCAGTTCAACTTATAAATGCGAGCAAATGTTTTCAAAAATGAAATTAATTTTAAGTTAGAGCAGAAAGTTGGCGAAAATTCAGATGCTTGTATTTGTCTTCAGACGACTAACTGTGAGCCAGATTTAACTGATGTCATAAACTCAGCATCAGTAAAGCTATTGATATCGAAGAGAAAAACAAAATGCATTCAGCAAATGTGTATTTTTACAAAAGTAGAATTATAATCTTAATTTTTATGTTTAAAATTTAAAGTGTATTGTATTTTTTCCCCAATAAAACTTATATTTACTATTCTATTCACCAAGAAAGACTGCTCTAAAATGAAAAAACGGCCCGAAGCGTCTTCTTAATACACACAATTTGGTTGATTTTCGCCCACAGCCAAAAACGGTTCTCGACGCCTGCTATGGCGCATTACAAATATGCATATTTATTATTAAAAAAATAGTTGAGAAACGCCGTTGAATACTACAGAGGAAATGGATTTTAAAATAATTCGCTTCGATACCTGCGGGAGAGAAACGCACTTCTGTGATATCGAAAGTAAATAAAGCTTTTACGCATCGCCGATTAGCAACAACGTATTTTTGTTCTTTAATTATAACGAACATAATTTTATCCCTTACTGAATCCTCCGAGGCGCTAAAATGTTGTTAAAAAGAGGTTTGGAGATACGTGATGTTAATTCCTCCCAAGCATTTTAGCCTCTTTATATTTCAGCCAGATGAACAGGAATAAATTGAAATTTTACTGAAATAAATAATACCTCAAATAGTAGATTGAACAGCCATAAATAGCCCAAAGAGAAAAACAGATATAAAGCAAATTCTCCTTAACGTGAGATAAATATCGAAGATTACGTTTACAAGAAAAGCCGCTCAGACGGGAGAGTGGTTAGTGACTGACTGTCGTAATGAAGAGCCCGGTTCGAATTCCGGAGAAGCATGGATGTAATTTGTCTGTCCCTTCATGGGAGGCAAAAGTGGACCACCTGTTAGGTGCCTCCAACATAAAGACACCACAACTTCTGGCCTTAGTGGTGGCCAACGCCTATAAACAGCTAGAGCCCACAAGAAAGTACATGAAATGATACCTAATTGGAATCTGATTTGAAAGACGCATGAGTAAAAATGCATACTGCCACTATAGGCTCAATAGAAGACTTGATTCAAATCTTCCATACAGCGGATATATATAGGGCGATGTCCGCCGAAAACGTCGTCGCAAAAACATGGCAGACGAAAACGTGGCGGGGAAAGCAACGCAAAGCGAAAACGTCGTGGTACAAAACATCGTTGGAAAAAAGAAAGCAAAGAGAAAACATCGCAGTTCTAAAACATCGTTTTCGAAAATATCGTTGTCGAAAATAAAGCGATTCAACAACTTCGCAGTTTAAAAACAACGCCGTCGAAAATATCGTGAAAAAAAAAAAAAAAAAAAGAACATCGCATGACGATAACGTCGCATACGTGCGTTTTTCAGGTTTTAAAAGCTGTAAACGCATTTTTGCATAACGATTTGAGAGGGCAAGAAGGAAAGAGGGATATTTTTACTTTTATATTTCACATTTTTGAATGAACTTGTAACGTTATGCTGTCTACCTGCCGTGTAGAATCTGGAGAAATAGTGATTGCACAGAAGGAGGGTTAAAACTTCCCTTTATTAAACTCTTTGAATTATTTACAATGCGTCAACTCGACGCTAACATACTACGCCTCTACTTAAGCGGTAACTGAAACAGTAGAATGAAAACTCAAAATTGGAGATATTCACAAGTAGCAGAATTAAACTACAGGGCTCATACAATCCTGTATCCCACAGCGCGTAGTTGAGTCTAGTGGCAGCAAGATAATATCTATTAAGTTCCGTCTAACCAGCAATGACTGTTGAGCGGAAGCTTGCGTACAAAGACTTGCAAAGATTTCCCAGACTCTCTCTAACTTTCCCTATTAGAACATCCATATTTAAACTTTTTCTCCCACTGGTAGAATTTGCATTCTTTACTCGCGCTGCCAAAATTTAAATATTCTGGCACTGACAAATAGAGGAATGAAGGCTTATAGGAAAGTAACTTAAAATTAAATTTAACTGGTTATTTAAAATACATATAAATACCTACAAACTAATAAATTTTTTCTGAAAACGTTTTAAGGAAACTTAAGCATTTAAAAATTGAAAATGACTAGAGAATTAATGCAACTTAAACCCTTAATTGAATTTTAAATTTGCATAACTAATTAACAAAGGTCATTAATAAATTAATCTTTTTCATAAAGGTTTACTCGTAATGTTTCATGAAAAATACAGTCTAAAAATGTTTAGAAAAAGGAAGATAAATAACTGCATTTATTTAGTTATATCTATATAAATTGCTTAGTTGATTATGAAATTTCTTTCTTTCACGTTTGTTAATCTCATATTATTTTGGTGAAAACTATATCTTGTTTTGTTTCCGTTTATTCTTAAAATGTCGTTAACATTTCTTGGGCTTCCAAATCTTTCTGCGAATATGCATTTACAGCTTTTAAAACCAGAAAAACGCATGTGTGCCATGTGATCGTCATGCGATGATTTGTAGTTCTTTATTTTTTACCACGATATTTTCGACGACGATCTTTTTAAAATGCGAAGTTTTTGAACCGCTTTATTTTTCATAACGATATTTCTCTTTGCTTTCTTTTCTCCCACGATGTTTTGAACCACGTTGTTTTCGTCTTCAATGTTTTTGTCGCGATGTTTTAGGCTGTAACCATATAGGGTTGCTCAAGCATGTACCTTGCGATTATCTTGGGTTTTTCAGTTCTCTGAAATGTCCAAAATATTTTCTTATATATTGCCTCTGATTTGCCTTTTGGTTTCAGCTAATTTTTTGAAACTCTAAGGTCTCCAAAATATCTTCTAATGTATTACACCTGACACTTCCCTTTTATAACCTCGAGTTTTTCAAAACGTCTCAGATCAAAATACTTTTTAACACATTGCCTCTGATTTGCCTTTTGATTTTCGCTTAGTTTAAAAATTGTCTCTTCTCCAAAATATTTTCTAATTATCACCGCTAACTTGACTTCGGATTTCCACGACTTTTCCAAAATTCTTCAAAATATCTTCTAAGATATCACCCCTGATTTGACTTTTAATATAATTTCCGCGAGTTTTGCAGAACGTCTCAAATCTCAAAATATTTTCTAATACATTTACTGGAAAATAATTCGAACGTAACTGAAACATCATATTTCAAACTCGAGTTGTTCAACTGTCGACTGAAGTTACTACTTATAATTTTCCTCAAGCTCCTTAAAGTACAAACGGCGAAGTTGCCACCCCGTTGTTTGAATTCTTCACACGTGGAGAGGGTAATAGAATAATAACTAACTTCCTCAAGATTAATCGACGCACTTCAGTAAATAAGATCTCCAAGAGAAAGGGAGAGCAGATTAGATCACTCAACTGAAAAGTAAGATCGCAGAGATAGTAAACAGGTCAGATCACGCAGCTTGTAATTTCCGCTCGTCAAAATTGTTCCGAAATCAGTCAAAAGTAATTCGTTGCTAGACGACCGTACAAACTGTTGTTGACTCATTATCCTAGAATTATATATAATCACAATATTAAATATATGCATAGAAATGAAATTCGAAACATTTATAGATTAATATATAAATATCTGTACTCACATATCTAAAATTTACACCTATTACTTGCACAATAATATATGAAAATTTTAGATACATGAGTATGTAAAATTTACATATATTATTGTAAATGCTTTAGTATGCATTGTAAATGTTTATAAAACAGAATATACATACTACATTCATTTCCATAAAATTCAGATTAAATGGAAATCGAACTTTAAAATAAAAATTTCACCTATAGAATTATTGTACACCTCTTCAAAAATAACATGCAAATTAGAGGAAGATTTCAAATGACGCCGATAGTACGTCACAATAACGAGAGTGTCGTACAATGACGAGAGTGGTACTCGTATATAAGGAATGGTAGCAAAGAATTAAAATTGTTCCCGTGAGTTCTGTAAGCCGCTCAGTGCCGCAACCGAATAGTTATGACACAGAGGACGCATGTGCTTGTAGAATTATCGGCCGCCTGGAATATAGACGTGCTTAGATGAAAGTATCCGAGGAACTTGGAACAGCCAAAAATGTCATGATTGTCAAAAATGTCATGATTGGCAATGACTTCAAAATGATGCAAATGTCAGTAGACATTACAGTACAGGTCGCTCGCGAGTTACAACGCCGAACAATGACCGGTATTTGGCAGTAACTGCAGAAAGAAGCAGACGGAGCTCAGCAATCAAACCAGTCTCGTCATCTACCTTCAGCCACGGGTACGACAGTTTCCAGGCAAACCGTGTAGAGGCGTTTGAGACAGATTGGTCTATGTGCTTGCAGAACTGTCAGATGTGTTCCGCTAATGGCAATTCACTGTCGCCAGCGGTTAGCCTGAAGTAGAGAACATGCAATGTGGACATTGTCACAGTGGGCAGGTGTGATGTTTTTCGACGAGTACAGGTTTAGCTTGCAGTCTGATTCACGTCGGAAATTCATGTGGAGAACTCCAGGTACCCGTGCAGGATTGCTTGTTTGGGGTAGATTTATACTGTGCTCCAGAACTGACCTCATGTTCAAATTGGAACCTTGACAAGCCAAATCTATCGGGACGTCATTCTGGAACAGCATGTACATCTAGAACATGAACGTTATTGTACGTCTGGAACAACATGTACGTCTGGAACATGAACGTTGTTGTACGTCTGGAACAACATGTACGCACATGTGGGACATGCTTGGCGGACGAGTTGCAGCCCGTCAACCTCCTCCTACATGTCTACCGGAACTTCGGAGTGCATTGCTTTTTGAGTGGTATAATATCCCCCAAGGTCAGATCAATAATTTGATACTGAGCATGCCTAGGCGTTGCACAGACTGTATTGCATCGTCTGGGAGACATGTTCATATCGGAACCATAACAGGCGAAATTTGTCGGGAAATCATTTCGGAACATGGTGTTTGTTTAGGGGTGCCACGAGTGCAGAATTTGTGTTTATGAATGACAACGTCTTCCTCCCCGTGCAAACATTGTAAAGAAAGACCTTCAATCTGAGGATACCATCCGTATGAAATGGGCAACATTCTCACTTGACTTGTTTGATTTCCAGGATAAAGACTCTCAGACGTCGATGCCTGTTGCGAAAGTGAACGATCCGATCCGACAGCGCTGATAAATTCATTTCATTCACTTGACTTCTGTCTGATACGTCATGTGTGGGACATGCTTAGCCAACGAAGAAGCCCGTCAAGCACCTCCCACAAGTGTACCGGAACTTCGGAATGCATTGCTTGCTGAGTGAAGTAGTCTTTCCCAAGATCAGCTCAATAATTTGATACTCAGCATGTTTAGGCGTTTTACGGACTGTATTTCATCGTCTTGGAGACATACAATGTATTAACCCATCATACCAACCGTATAATGTTAATTTTTTGCAAGTGAGATGTTTTTTGTAATTGCTCCCGGGAGCCTCCCGGGAGCAAAAATCGTAGCTTTTATAAATGATATTCTACATACACCATTTTTTTTTGTTTTTTATCTTTTGTTTGATAAACGGGCTTTATGAATAAGTCACGTTTGTTTTGTTTCTGAACCTTTATTTCCCGGTGCTGGCATTATCCTCAATTTATGGACATGAGTGTAAAACAAAACGTTAAATATTTTAAATTTAACACATTCTAAATTTGCTTTTGATACCAGACCTATTAATGTAAGTATGTTTCTTAAATATGTTTGGCAACAGCGTTAAATACATAATATTAAATATTTTAGTACGTTTGGAACAAGGAAGTTAAAATAAACGGAGTAAGAATGAAAATGAAGCCATGAAACGTAACGTTATGACGTCACGACTTATCATGGCCGCTGCTATAAGTGATTGGTTTTGTTTACATTTTATTCGGCCTTGATTATTCGTTATTGAGCGTTTATTTCGTTTATCATAGAACGTTTATTTTATGCTAGCTATTCATCATTGAACGTTTAAAAGTCTTCTGTTCTAATTTTAATACTTAACATAAAAAATTTTCAACTTAGTATATAGAAATATCACAAGTATTACAAATAACTTTTTCAAATTTAATAAAATCTAGGTACATGAAAATACGTAAATGGTAGCTATAACACAAATGTCTCCATAGTGAATCCTGGAAATCAGTGGACGTTTCAATGGTATTTTATGCAAATTGTGCCTAAAATACTTGTCTGAGCCTGCGGGCGTTGATATTTGCTTTCAGATTCAGTGTAATTTTATTTAAAATTGTGTTTCGCTGTCTTCCTCGTACGCTGTATGGCGGCCATAATAAGTCTCGATGTCATGTTGCTGACAATTCCTTGGCTTCATTTTTGTGACGTCAGGCTTACGCCATCTATTCGAACTTTCTTGGTCTGGTCAACGGGTGATTTCATTAAAATTTCAAGAAATTAAAAAAGGATTTGGAAGCTATAATGTTAAAAAGAAATTGCAATTTGATCTAAGTACGCATATTTCAGTTTAAAATTTGAAACAGTTTTAAGTTAAACATGCACTTGTTCAACAATCATAATATTAATAAAATGTAATAAAAGCTAATTTTTCAAGACTTAGCTGTGAATTTATTTCATTGGATCGCTTGCTCCTGTGTTTTACAATAAATATTACGAAATGGAAATGTCGGATAAATAATATTTTATTGTATTTTGTAATATTTTAGGTGATAATATTTGTGAAAATTGAAGGGTTTAGTGTACGTACTAAAAGATGTTTCGAAAGCCATACGATACATTTCATAAATATGAAATATGTTCTACATACAAAAAATGTTGCGTTACGTTCTACATATAAAAATAATTTTTTAATGTGGGAGAAATCGGGAAATTTCTCGAACGGGAATCTTAAAAGTTTTAATTGGAAACAAATATTAAGTATACAATTTTTAAAATACACCTATAGTTATTAAAAAGATAGAAATGTAATTTAGTAAAAGAAGTTCATAAATAAAGCTTTACATTCTTTATTTAATGCAATTTTCATTAAAGATTTTACTGTATTTATCTGCATTTATAGTAAATAAATTTATTTTTAGTTAAAATTATGGTTAGCAGCGTCAATGCAAAACAATTAGTGTTCCTTAAATCTATTCATTTTGCGAGTACTATGATAGCATTAAATCAATAATTGGTTTAGATAATCCTTTCTCTTAATAAAGACCAATTACTGTGCTTAAAGATTATAAAAATGCAACATAAAAAATCTGATCTGGACACCACGTGACTTTCTTACATGGCTTATTAAATTATACACATTTTCTGCCGTACTTCATTTAATCTTATTTCCTCGAATTATTCTAACTTAATGAATAGATACCTCAAGGAAGTTGAAAAAGTCATAAAAAAATTACAAATTTTGAAATTATATGTCTCGATCATTTTTGCAGCACAAGTTATTTTTCCATTACGAGTATAATTCTTTCCCAAATATAAGTATAGGAACTGAGAGACCTTATTAAAGGTTAGATTTCGTTATTTTTCCAATTTTTTTCTTTTTAGTCCAAAGGGGTTTGTCCCTGAAGGACTATTGTTTTCGCTTTGGCTCACTATAAATGTCCGATTCACTTTTCAAATTGTTGCCAACAAGTGTTATCGCCGTGTATTATATTTAAATAAATTAAATAATGAAGAATCTGCATAAATGTATGTATATTTCTCCAAATGTGATAAAACAACGGTACCTGGAGCCATCCAGTTTTGAATAACGTACGTTTCCACCCGAATATAGGCATCTGAAAGCCCAAATTTTGAATTTGTTTTACTATCTATTTCATATTTTGTAAAACTTAACGAATTTTTTATGAACAAACTCAACGATTTAAAAGCGAGCCATGGCAATACTCTACGGGAGGGGAAAAAAACTTTTAATCTCCAGCGCGCGGAACTTTGTATCGGAAATTCTAAATATAGACTTATTTTAAAATTATTTTGCGATATTGCTGTTGAACTAAATTTTATGGTTTAAGTGCAAAGAACATGACATTTAAAAAATAAAGGTAATACGCGAAACGTTAAAAAAAAGCCCCTTTGGACGTAATTTGAAATCTGAAACATTTCAGATTTTTTTTTCCCCTAAACTTGAAATTGCCAATAAAAAAATTGCAGTAAAATAAGGAGCTGCGAAACTAAACAGTCTCATATACAAAATTTCAACTTTCTACTTTTTTGAGTTATATGAGATACATACGTATATACTGAGGTTGAAAACGTTATGAAAAAACCCATTTTGAATACGATCCTCATTAAGGCCATGGATGGCAGGATCCCGCTGAAATACAGCGCACGGAATACGCAGAAGAATGGGGAGGACTTCTGGTTCCACAACTTCCAGCAATCTTCACTAGATCGAGCTTCCCGCACTATGATGCTAGATGTTTTTGCGGTACTGTGGGAGTCAATATTCCCCTCTGTAACGTCTGACGCGTATTCTTCCATCACTGCACTCCAGATTGGAGCGAGATTTATTGGAGAAAACAACTTGTTACACAGGGCAGGCCACGCACTGTGTTGCCGTATCCATTGCAGTTGGCAGCCGCTGTGATTCAGCGACAAAGGAATCCTGAGTAGAGGAATCCTTGCACGCAGATCATGCTGCAGCAGACGGCGACGAAACGTGGAGCTCGATAACGCAACACCTGTAGTCGTGCTCCAACTTGGTGCTGACGCACAAGAGGACACTGTACGATACGCCACAGCCATGCTGATGACGTATCTGTCGTCCCGTGCTGTTGTGCTATTGCGTGTCGTCTCGTATACCGACGATGGGGTCTTGTTTCGAACTACCTTAGTTGTCGGTATGGCACCCTTCGCTGTTCACGAGCCATATTGACCACTCATTAAACGTTCTCCACAGACAGAGGACGATAAACGGATTTCAACGCAGCTTTACAATCCTTTATATACAGGGAATAAGCGGCCGGTCTCATTCCACTCATGCGCAATCCCTTTCTAATTCTAATCATTTCATGTCTTACCTCGCTTTATATTTCCTGTAAGTTTGGTTTAATTTGCACAATTCCTTCATCGTGTTCCAATTTTCACAAGAAATTAGAGTATATATATGTAATAATAGCATGCAAAGAAAAGACGGAGCAGCGTCGATGCGTAATAGCTATATAGGAGAGGCCATAGACCCATATTGAAAAAGAAGTATTCTGATTGCGTAGTATGCTAAAATGTTGAGTTCGTAATATTTATCTAAGAAACTTGGCATCGAGGCGGTTTTAATTCTATTTTTATTTTCCAGTTGCCACTGGTGGCTACAATCACTTGACACTCTAGTCGTGCCTATTCAAGCACAGCGAAATTACGTCCAAGCAGCGTACAGAGAGAAGCTGAAGTGAGTAGTTATCCAATATGGAAGTACAAGAAGAGAAAAGTTTTGGTTTGAGGTAAAAGTTTCAGTTCCCAATTATTATGTCATCAGCGATGCGTAGGCTATGCAAAATGGAATGATCTGGAAATGACGCAATCCAGAGAAGTTATTACGATTTTTAGAACAGAGAGAGAGAATTAAAGAGTTACCGTTAGTTTAAATTATAATTTTAATTCACATATTTTTATCTTATACATATATATACATATATATATATACACCCATTCACACAAACTCTCTCTCTCTGTATATATTGATCGGGGGTTGGTTGGTTTCCCTTGAAAAGTCAACCAATTTTCGATCAGCGATGACAATTACTCGGTTTGTTGATTACTTTTCCTTTTTTAAAAGTTTCCATTTTCAGTTTTTTCATTTTTCATATTTGACGTTTTTAAAAATTTTCAAGATTTAATTTTAAATGCTTATAAATTATTTCGGTCAACTAAAATTCTACTAACTTTCTTTCTCAAAGGACTTATAATATACTCAATAATCCATTAGTA
>KK119324.1:261952-305356 GCA_000611955.2 Stegodyphus mimosarum | reverse complement strand
ATATATACAGAGCAATCAAAAAGGAAGGTTCACAATTCCATGTTATAGTAGTCCCATATACTAAAGTTCAACATTCTTCGGATAATCTTTTTTGTGTTATGCGAGGTACATACGTACGTACGTACAGACGTCACGAAAATAATCTGTTCTGAATCATTTTAAAATAGTCCTTTATTCTGCCCGTAACGCATAGATGTCACGTAGAAAACCGTCTAAATGGATTCGAGAGCGGTCAAAATGGACATTTTCATTGAAATATGATACCCGAAATGTTTCGCGATTACAATACTTCCTTTACTTCGTACAAGGAAGTAAAAAGTGAAAGAGTGATTTAAATTATTAAAACATGCATTTTTTTAGTTTTAAATAGCAATGTTTTCTAATCAGTAACAGACTGGTTAAATCTGAATTTTAAACTAAAGATTTATTGCTTTACCTAATGGCAACACAATTAGAAACTGAATATTCATGAGACCAAGGGAAGGATAAAGTCTTCATGCTTCGAGCAGAAGCAACACTTACCACAGCACGCGTACAGTAACTGCGTGGTAGTATAATACAGCGCAACATATGTAATGTTCCAAATATTATGTAAATACTATGTTAGAATGTGTCTAACGTCAACACACACACACACACACACACACACACACACACACACACACACACACAAAAAAAAAAACCGAGAATGGGTTCTTCTCAGAATGAACTTAGTGACTGCTTACCTAATCATAGCCGATCTACTTTGACTACAATCATTTTGCAACCTTTTCTTCAATCGCCTGTAACATAAAAGAACTCATTTATTACATAACAATTTACCTAAGTGCGGAGGGGGAGGGCGAGAAATTGCCACCAGCTAATAACTTTCCTAACCCTCTCCAATTCTAAATAAATGTAAGCAACGAAGTGTGCCACGTGGGGTGGGTGGCGGCAAAAGGGTGTTTGGAACGAAAAGACTTCTACCAGAAGTATGAGGTGGGCTCGGATTCGAACTCTTCCTCGATTTGTCCAGAATGAGGTCGTTAAGATTCTGGAATGCTGACGTTTTTTGCTCGAAGCGTCCTCGGTTCGAATGAGCACACATATTCTCTCCTTCGGAATGAGGGTCAGAGAAGACATTCTAAATTATTCGACGGACATTCCACGTTTCCCATCTCTGCATCTTCGCAAGTTCATTAATGAAGAAACTGACAGCAATGCAGCTTTTTTTTTGTCCTAATTATGGACGTACATGATATGGGTGCAAATTTTAAAAATATAACAAAAGTGGAAAGTATTAGAGAAGTCGATTTAAACACCTCATGGATAACTTCTTCGAGGTCAATTTCCGATAAAGCATGATAAATGAACGTTGTTGTCAGTCGATGACGCATAAGATCTTTCATTATCATAAAAATGCGCTGCTCCATGCTACGTGTATTAATCATTTAAACTATCATTTTATACGGACTTCTTAGCAATATCTTCAAAAAACAAAAAAAAAAAAAAAAGTGCCAAAAAAAATAAATTAAATAAAAAAAAAAAAAAAAAAAAAAAAGTGCCAAAATAAATAAATTAAATAAAATAAAGATATAAACAAAATGATTCTATAGCAAGGGTTCGTAATATATGGCAGCAGAAAGACTGAAAATGTTCATACAAATAGGCAGTTGAATACATTATAAATTAAAAATAGTTTCAATAAAACCAATTAAGTACACAATTAAAATTTTTAGAAAAGGTTAAAAAATATAATAGGTTTAAACTATTAAGCATAACTCATGTCAACATTTTTTTGATAAACGTCAAAATATATGAATAAACTGATAGTAAACTTGTAGAAACATTAGGTTTCTTAAAAGCAGTAGTGATGAAAAATGAGCAATGCCCTCCCCGGGACTCGAACTACGGACCTCGAATACGCTTCGAGCGTGCTGACCACTACACCACGAAGGCATGCCAAGAAGGCGGGAGAAATACTTTACATACTGCCCTTTTTAAAGGGCGACTGGGCAATAGGGGACCCAATCGTCTAATCCCTGTGGTGGAGAATCATCATCCATCACCGTTTTTAGTTCTGGCGCCACTATAGAGACATTAGGTATTTGTTTGGCAGAAGTCATGAAAAATGAGCAACGCGCTCGCCGGGACTCGAACCACGGACCTCTCGAATACGCAACAAGCGTGATGACCACTACACCACGAAGGCATGCGAAGAAGGCGGAAGAAATACCTTACAAACTTTATTTCTGATAAACTCTAAAGAAGACTAAGTAATTTTGATTATTGTAGCACCAAATGATTGGAGTTAAGAATAGTTGTAATCTAAATGAATCGGAGCTCTGTTGAAGTTTGAATAATTGGAAGCTTTTAATAATTGAAGTTTGAATAATTTTTAATAGTTGAAGCTTGAATAATTGGAACTTTGAATATCAATGGAGTTCTGAATACACACACTTCGACTGATCGGAATTCGAAAAGTTAAAATCTGAATGATCGAAGACCGAATAATTGCATTTCTGAATCATTTAGGGTCCGATTTACTGGAGTTCTAAAAGATGGAAATCGGAATATATACAAGGCTTCCGAATAAATGGAAATGGAATGACCGGAATTCCCCACCATCGGAGTCCAGTTGATTGGAGTTCCAAATATTTGAAATTGAATGATCGAATAATTGCAGTCCTGAAAAACTAGAGTCCAGAAATGTTTCGACCAAAGACCAAATGTTCATTTGTTCGACTGAAGATCGATCAGTCAACCGAAGGATTTGATCGATCAATAGCTGAAGCCCAATGATTAGAGTTTTGAATTGTTGAAGTTCGAACAACTAGAGTTTCAAGTATTTGAAGGAGTCCGACTGATTGGAGTTTCGAACAGTACAATCCGAATGACCTAGGCCAAATAACTTAAATATTAGGAAATATTTAAAATCTGATTTATTGGAATTTCGAACAGCTGTAGTCCTGAAAACAATTGAAGACGGAATGATTGAAGTTCAATAATTGGTTGAACTTCGATTAGTTGAAGTAAGAATTATAGGAGTTTCGAATGACTAGAATTCGAACACTTGAAGTCCGATTGATCAAAATTTCTAATGACTGGAATCGAATGATCGAAATTCCGAATAACTACAGTTTAATGATCGAAATTCTATAACTGTAATTCTGAATACTTGGAGAAGTCCGAATGATCGTATTTTCAAATATTCGGAATTCAGTGATCGAAGTTTGAATAATTGGAGTTCCGAATAATTAGAATCTGACTGATCGGAGTTCTGAATATCTATAGACCCAAACAACTGTAGACTGTGTAATCGAAGTTCGAGTAGTTGGAGTTCAAATAATTAGAATTACGAAAGACTGGAGTTCGAAATACTTGGAAGTGTGACTAATCGGTGTTTCAAATGATTGTAATTCCGGATATCTGAAGTCTGAATGATCGAAATTTGAAAAACTTTCGAATCGAATAATTAAAATCTGACTAATTGGAGTTGCGAATAACTGCAATCAAATGGTCGAAATTTTGTTTTACTGTAAACCCTAGAAATACAATAATTGGAGTTCCCAACAACTGGAGTTCGAATAATTGGAATTTCGAATAACTGGAATTCCGAATACTTGGAGGAATTCGACTGATCGCAGTTTCGGATAATTGTAGTTCCAAATAATTGAAATCCGAACGATAGAAATTTGAATAACTGCTGCTGATAATTGATGGCGTCCTAAGAAATGGAGACTGAATGATCTGTGTTTGAATGACTGCAGTCCGACCCTCCAGAATTCCGAAGAGCAGGAGCCAAACGACGGAAGATTCGGATAACTGGAATTTCGGAAAGATAGAATGTAAATACTTGCTGTTGCGAGTAATAGAAATAGTTGGTATCCGAGTAATTAAAATTCTGAATAGTTGGAGCTTGAGCAATTCTAATTCTAATTAGTTGGAGAGAAAATAACTGGAGTCTCAATGATGGAAGTTCAGTATAAGCGGACGGAGGTCGGATAATTTTCAGCTCGGAAATAATTGGAATTCGAAATAATTTTAAATTGTATTTGATGTAATTTAAAATATAATTAATTTAGAATTTATTCAAATGGTAATTCTTTTGCTCATTTTATTAATTAATTTTTTCCCCTCTCTCTCTTTTCTTAACTAATCTATCCCAACTGATATTTAAAAAAAAGCTTAGTTTATGATACATTTAAATAATAACTTTCGACTTTTTACTACTTCAAAATTATGTTTTATGCTTCTACAAGCTATCTAATTGATGTAATTCAAAACAAATTTAATTTATACATATCCAGATAATAACTCTTAAGTACTTATTAACTTTACTTCGAACCCACTATTCATTTCCTTTTTTTAATAACGTTTTTATTGATATAATTTAAAACAAATTTAATTGATAAAACGCTGAGGTAACTCTCACCCACATTTTATTTCCTTTTTTAATAGTTTTTCTCACTCATATAACTTAAAACTAATTTAATTTTTAAAACGTTCAGGTAAGTCTTACGCATATTTTGTTAATTTTATTTCATTTTTGACGTTTCTCACTGATTGATATAATTTAAAATTAATTTAACTTATGAAACGTTCATGTAACTTTTATGCGCTTTTTATTAATTTTATTTCATTTTTTAATAATGTTTTGCATTGACCTAGTAATGTAAAGCAAATTTTTTAAGTTATAGCTTTTATGCATTTATAACGTATTTTCTCTTGTCTTTCCGCATGCCTTCGTGGTGTAACTGAAAGCACGCTGGAAGCGTATTCGGGAGTTCCGGAGCTCGAATCCTGGCGAGGGCACTGTGGAATTCTTCAGCTTTTTGAATTTGAAAAAATTCTAAAAGCCTTTACAAATGGCGCTCGAATTAAAAGGTGGTGGGCAATAATTCGTCTGCAACTTTACTTCCTCCTTTAATAATATTTCTCATTGATATAATTTTAAACAAATTAAATTTATGACATATTTAAACGGTAATTCTTTTGCATTTGTGACATATTCAAAAGGTAATTCTTTAACAACAATAATAAAAACATTAATAGACGTATTTCTTTTACCAAATGACATACATTATACATCTCCATATAGAATCGATCCGAGTTTTTAATCTTTAATTCTAAATTTTAATAAAAACCATTCAGTACAATTTAAAACAAAATACTCGGCAGAATGAATTCTAATCAATATTTATTCTGAAGTATGGAAATCTGCACTTCGGTACTACCATCTGAATATTCCGAGGCAATCCTAAATTAATTCCATTTTCTTTTTGCACTTATTAAACCCTTCTTATGGTCAGTGGCCAAGAAGGAAGGAAATGCCCACAATTCGAAATGGGGTCCTCCCCACCCTCCCGCGCAATTACTCTCAACCCAGTAAAAAACCCGGGCCTAGAGAGCGTTCCAGGGTCAACAAACCCGAGATTCTTGGCCTAGAGTTTGAGTGACCTCAAAATGTCACCCCCAGTCACGATCCGTCAAAACATCTTTTCCTGCATTCATGAATATTCCATCACGAAAAATGCTTGATTATTTCCTTCAGAGTAAGTTATGACTGCGAACATTCGACAGTTTAGCTTTATGAGAAAGGCAGCAAGGCCGGAAAAATTAGCTGTTTTTTTATTACTATTGTTGTTGTTGTTGTTGTTTGAAGCTAAAACAGAATATTTATATATTACAGGGAAACGAATATACTGACAAAATTAAATGTCTGATCTACCAAATTTCTTGATTCTAAAACGCATTTGCTAATTTGAATCCCCAAAATACAGAAGCTGTTCGTACATATTTTGGACGACTTTCATAATATTTACAGAAATATTTTAATTGAACTTATTTAGGCCAAAGGGGCTTCGTCTCTGAAGGACTATTGTTTTCGTTTTGCGATTTTGCGTCGGTTCACTCTGAATGCCCGCTCCACTTTTTAAATTGTCGCCTCGTATTATATTTAAGGAATTAAATAATGAAGAATCTGCATAAATGTATGCACGTTTCTCGTATTGTGATAAAACAAAGGTACCTAGAGCCATCAATTTTGAATGACGTAACGCTACTGTGAATATGAGCATCTGGAAACCCAAATTTAAAATTTGGAAGTTGTTTTATTATCGATTTCATATTTTGTAAAAGTTTAATGAATTTTTTATAAACAAACTTAAGGATTTCAAAGCGAGTCATGGCAACGTTTTACAGAAAAAACAAAATTTTTATTTCCAGCGCGTGAGACTGTGTATCGGAAATTCTAAAGATACGCTCAATTTAAAATTATTTTGGGATATTTCTCTTGAACTGAATTTTATGGTTTAAGTGTGAAGAATATGATATTTAATAAATAAAGGTAACATACAAAATGTTAAAAAAAAGTCCCTTTCGACGTAATTCAAAATCTGCAATCTTTCAGATTTTTAATTTTTTTTTAATGTTCTATTTAATAACCGTAATTCTTCACTATCGTTCTACACCGTAATTTCCCAGACAATAAAGCTTTTTGTAGTATCTGAAGACGTATTTTATTCCTCTTGAACAGCTTTCCAAAGAACAAGGCGTCGACATTTCGACAATCTGCTTTTCAAAAGTCCGAAAGTGCAGAAATGCATGGGCGATAGATACATCAGGGCGATTTAGTAGAGATATGGATGAAAGCGAAAATATCTATTTTGAGCGCTTATCGAATGCAATTTAACGATGTTTTTGAGTGACATTCATACTTAAGAACAGAATAAATTACTCCTTTTCCTGTCAAAAATTATAAAACTGATTTAAATTGGATTCTGAAGAGATTTTTTTCGTGGCGTCTGTGCGTACGTACGTATGTATGTATGTATCTCGCATAACTCAAAAACGAGTAGCCTCAGAACGTTGAAATTTTGTATACAGGGCTGCTATAACATGTAGATGTGCACCTCGCATTTTCGTTGCAATCGACCGCACCAGAAGTATATAAATATATGTATATATATATATATATATATCCACTCTGTTACTCAACTCAGTGAGCTCAGTTTTTTTTATACTTACATGTTGGTAAATTGTGCATTTTTTGCTTTAAAAATTAATGATAAATTGAATTATGTTGTTCTTATCTTTCGATTAAGATTTTTATGCGCTTAGTGTCAACTGTAAATAATTGCGAAATTATCAACTGCATGCAATAATTGTGGAATTATCAACAATTTAAAAGTTGTTTAAGTGCGGCTAATAGCCTAATTATGTGTACGAAAGCAGCCATATTTGTTTACATTTGAAACTGAGGAGAATAATGGATTTGTTGCCAACCTAGTGAAACTAAGCTTCGCAACAACAAAGATAACGTCTTCTTTAATTATTGCGAATTAAAGCATGCTTAATCCATTCTGGAATTTATTCGAGGAAATAAGTGTTTAAGATTTTCTTCGTAATTTTTAATATAGATATTTTGAGTTTTTTTTTCTATTTTGCCTTATCGCGAAGTGAGATCTGAATTAATTCGAATCGTCTGTGAAAAACTGTTTCTCTTCTTTTTTTTGTTTCTTTTATACATCGTTTAAGATTTGTCATAGTATTTGAATAGACTATGTGGCAACAACTAGATTCTTCAGATGATATGCATAATTTTTGCGCTTTCTGAGTTATAGAATGAATGAGATGTAACGCTGTTAAGTGAACATAGCGCCAGAGTGTCGCTACGGTAAACAAATACAGTGAATTTTAAAGAATGCATTTATTCTATTGTGGTTTATGCGCTACCGATGAACTAGATTTAATTCAATCCAGTAAGTTTAAATGAAATGCAAAAAGCGTATATTTAATATTCCGTACAAGGAAGTCATATGGTGTACACAACTTTTTTTTTTTTTTTTCATGAAATTAACAGTAGATTTTGACGTGCGGCTGCTTGTGTTGTCTTGATGCACTTTTACCGATTGATGGCACTGTGGGTAAACAGAAGCTATTTCATATTTGAAAATTAGGTATAAAATATGTTCTTGACATTTTTTCTCCACTCCGTTAATTTTTAATTTGTCATTATACGAAAAACCAGCAACAATCATAAATACCTTTCAAAAGCTTTTTTTAGATTACTTCATCCATGTTCTAAGATTTCTCCTCCCCTCCCTTTTTTTTTTTTTGAAAATAATAAATGGATCTCTTTTTATTGCAGGCATTTAAATACACCCAAAATTCATCTTTTGTGACAAAATATTTCCTTTTTCTCCGGACAAATATTTCTCATAAAGAATTCTGTGTTCGGGAATTTGTTGTGGTGAAAGACGATGCCCGTTATGTTATTCCGCTTTATTAAGATTGAAATCGGCATTAACCAACCACTTTGTTTACAGTTGACACTGAGCATTTTAACGATTTTGCTTTCTTAAAACATTAAAGATTTTACCTTTTCAACTGTCAAAACATTTCGTTTTTCCCTGAGATATGTATTTGGACAATTTTTTCACTTGAAGCCAAACTTTCACTCTCGTAGCTTACATATAAAAACTCCATGGCTTTCGCAGCGTTTTTTAATAATTAGATACGAATAATTTTCTTCGGAAAGAGCACAAACATAGTCTTCCATCCATTGCTTCTTTAAAAGCATGAAAACAAAAGTGTCATGTAAGAGACGATAATTTATACTTTCAAAAATACAGCGCTGTAGTTTGAAAGATGTCCGAACAGACGATTTTTTCTAGCAAAGCAAAATCTTCTAAAAATATTCGAACATACTCTGTAAAAGTTGAGAAAAATTAAAACTTCTCTTCAAGAAAATAAGCGAATGACGTCAAGCGTAAAAAATATATTTAACAAGCAATTTAAAATAATCGTTTTTGACTTAGAATAACAAAACCTGCCTATTCAAATTACTTGCCTAGAAAAGTTTAATACTTAGGAAAAATTTACAATTCTAAGAAGCTCTTGATTTGATTCCAATTCAAAATGAAATTTTTAAAAAATTGTATTTTTAAGAAAATAAATCAGTCAAACCCTGAAATATATTTAACATTTTTTCTTTTTTTTAAATCTTCTGCGATTTATAATAAGAAAAGTATTTTATTTTTCAAGATTAGTAATTTAGAAAAATTATCATTTCGGAATAGCTAGGAAATATCTACGATTCTGAGAAAAATCTCCTAATTTTATCTTGGATAATCATTGCGCTATCGTTGGGAATTGTCACTGTGGTGTTTTTGTGTGTAGTAGTCTGGGAGTTCGTCGTGTAAATAGGAAACGGAACAATGAACCAACGTTAAATTTTGCCTTGAACTGAGTAAATCGATCATAAAGACAATGCATACGCATCGCAAAGTTTACGGCGTGCGCCATGTTCTCGTAGCACAAGCGCTTCAATAGCGAGAAAAACCGCAAGCTTCTAAGAACATGGAACGAATTTGGGAACTTTAGCATGGGGATTGTTGGTGAACGACTGATGACATTGCAGACACTGTAAAAAGGATCCATGTAGACCATCGTGTGCCGGAATCGAGCATGCAGCATGTCGTTACTAAGTTTGTCTCAGTATTTTATTATGGCAGTAACACTCTGGGGGAACAATAACACAAGCCTGGCCGTTTCAGATCCCTGAGAGAAGATCGTTTAATATGGTTAGATCAAGAGGGACTGGTAGTAAGTTCTCAAACTAGAGATATCGGTAATGGTGTAGAGGCTGGTCCGTTGCCCACCGAATTCCCTTAGGGCGGAGCAGCTCGCATATTACTGGCGAGAGCCTTCTTGATGACTAGCCAAAGTGTCAGGCTTTATTAAAAGTATAGCCACGCCTCTTCAGGAGACTGATAACCTAGAGTGGTGAATCCGCGGGCCGGTCAGATTGATTGGGTTTAGTGCAACCTGAAAATCTGTTGCCGGTAAGTGTGAGATTGGCGGCAACAAACGAGAAACCTCTGTCACGTATTGGTGGCTTTTTAGCCTATCTCCTGCCTAACACGGAGGTTTAAAGGTTGTGGAGAAGCACGTGTAGTGCTTGGCGTATAAGGCTGTGCATTGCGGTGCTCATTGCATTTCTCCCACCTGATAAATCCTGAGCAAAAGAAATATCACCTCGCAATGTATCAAGATCTCCATGACAACGGCGAGGTTGGATAATCCATCCTGCATATTTAAGATAATTACCGGTGTGGAGATACAGGAGATAGTGCAAAAAGTTATGGACTCCTGGACGAAAAATTATTTCCAGGCCCATTCCAACAGTGGCAAGAGCACCTGAATGCGTGTATTGCTGCGCAAGATAATTGGTCAAAGGCGATAATGTTCAAACTTAGGAAAATAACGTAATTTTATGTCAATAAAGTTAATTCGGGAAATTTTTGATACACTCTTGTTTAAGCTTATACCAGAGTCAAAATAGAGCAGGCTGTCAAGTGTTTAATAAAAAACAACCTGTATCCATCCTAAATAGAAATGCTGCGATTTATGACCCAAGCTGCTTCGCATTCAAGAATTTAACTGGGAATTGTTAGGAAAAAAAAAAATCTTCGCCAAAGAGAAACAACCAATACAAGCCTTTTAATGAATTAAATCAAATAACTCAAACACTGAAGGAGGGAGAAGAACATGAATACGAAAAATATTATGTTAGATTCTAAATTTTTTTACTCTCCTTTTCTTCAGGATGGCGGGTTATAACTGAAACTGCCAACTTTGAATTATAACTGAAACTGAACATTTTTCTACCACACAAAGTGACACGACTTCAAAACAACTCCAGATTGGCAATCATACGCATCATCCGAATTACTAAACTAGTTAAAACATGATTTTCACTCAAAATATACCGCATTTCTTTGTATATTTCCCCCCCCTAGACTTTTCGCCCCAGGCTCTGAAAATTTTAAAAATATTCCCTTGCTTTTCCTCTTCCTCAATGCTTTCAGAGAACAAGCTTCTCGAAGTTTCAAAAAGCATTGGTCGTTGAACTCTTACCCTGTATCCAACTTAATACAAGAACCGACGCATCACAGCGAAGCAAACATGAACTGGTATTCAGCTAACAATACCTCGCCGATCTACTCTAATTATTTATGGATGATTGGAGGAAATTGCAACTGCTGAAATTACAACAATCGTGCCCTCCTTTACTGCCTTGTACTAAGAAAAGGAAGTATTGTAATAGTGGTAGCGTCGCCAAACACTGTCCCATTTCGGCAGCACAGAAGATATATACGATTCCTATGTTAATCTAAATCGGCGGTTCCCAAACTTACTATAACCGTCAAGCACTTTTTATAGCAAAAACCTGATAACGAACCCCAAGTGAAATAACACTTCATAACTGTACAACAGAAAAATTACAAGTTTAACTCTGATGCCTTGAATGATAAATGGCGGTTTAAAAATAAAATATACATAAAACATTTTGATATATAAATAGGTGGAATTAGGTTATCTAATCTAAGGGGGGTAAGCTAACAACTGAGTGATTTTGCAAGTTTTAAATAATCTTATTTTATTTGTATACCTATTTGTTTAATACCAAAAGCTGAGTTCCAAACTGATCACAACGGGATAAACTTTCTAAAAATTTATAATTAAAATTCAATAACATATTCTCTCTGAAAACTTTATTACATTCCTAAGTCTATTAAAGTCCTTTAAAATTTATTTTGAAAATCGCAACTTTCCGAATAAAACTGGAATGCTGCCGAAAGTTCTCACAGGAATTGCCAACGGATTCTCTTTGGAAGTAAACCCATGTAACATTCCACAGTCTTCACAACATCTAGGCCATTAGTGTTAAAAAAGTTTCTACATTTTGTCATTGTATCACCCATATTAGCAGTGGGTCTACTGAAGCCAGCTAAAACAAAAGTGTTTAGCACAATTTAAGAAAAACAGAAATTTAAAATTTAGAAAGACTGCAAATTTGGTGTAGAAGGATATCATCCATTAAAAATGTTGTGGCCAAGTAGTGAGCCTCACAGCTTTCCAGTCAAATCCAGATTTGAAAAAGTAAAAAATGTGGAGTTCTGTATACATCCCGAATACAATCACCCCTGACTGGCACAATGAAGGCTTGCATTTTTGAATAACTACCTACTTGTATTGCCAACCATCTAAAATTGTTACCACAAAAATGAAAAAAACATGCTTATGCTGCCAGCCACCTGAAACTGTTGCCAAAACATGGAAAATTATATAATGATTTTAGTAAGTCCAACTAGCATAATTTCAATAAAATATATGTTTATAATTACACATCTCTTGACTTAAATGCACTTTTATGAAGGCAACCAGATTAAAAAGCAGAACAAATATTTTCAGTCATGTTCATTGCTTAAAACTACTTAGTTTGTAAACAGACAGATTAAATTTTAAAGTTGAATATATTAACACTTAACAAGAAAAAATTTCTCTCCATATATATGTAATATTTCAGTTATTTTAACACATCGTGGGTGAGTGGCGAGGCTATTCCATTACGCGTTTTGGCAGATGTTTGACGAAGCTGGGATGATTGAACCATGGAGAAAAATACAACTCAGGACTTTCACTTTTAACAGCATATCTTTATTTTAATTTAGAGCAGATTATTCAGTAATTGAACTACTAGATATGACTGACTTTAATACGTTGTAACGTTCTGGCAAAGAAATAGGAGCATTGCGTAAGTGTTAACAGGATGAAGGCGAGAAGGCATCTGTATAGAAAAACTTATGACGCAGCATTTATATGAGGAGGTTATGTAATAGGCACAAATGTTCCAGAAGGTACTGGTCTAGGGGAAGATCCTGAATTGCAGAAAATTAATTAAAGGTTGCTAGTTCGCAAAGAGCAAAGCCATCGTATTTTTACATATATATAAAAAGATATTTTGTAAATGACATTTATAGGCTAATAGATTACATTCAGTGGTGTTTAAATTGAGAATAACTGATTTGTTATTCATATGAGCCTAGGATTGGGGCAGAGCAGTTGTAACCACACCAACCAATAGAATTTAGGGGAGGTAAAATTTTTAGAATTTAGAGAAGACACTGGGATGCAAAATTTACAAGCTGCTAAATGTCTGTTGCGCTTGATAAACCTTAAGTATATGCAGGAAATTATGTATTCAGGATTCAGATATGCATTAAGCATGTGTAGGAAATAAGTGTAGTATGATAAATAACTAAACTAATACAATTCAGGCTTACCTGATCAAGATGGCACAGAAGAAACACAAAATTTAGTGGAACAATATGTCTTTAGTTGCCAATCTTATGATCATAGTCGTGAATATGAACGTTTTCAGATATTGCAAACAAAAACTGAAATATTTCAATTAGCTTAATTTGTGAAAATATGTGGAGAAGTGGTAATAAATGAAAATGATATAACAAGTTTTTAATTGTGATGACAATGTCTCAATCATCAATCAACTAATAAATGGTGAAATGTATAGTATGGTTCTCATTCAGGAAATATAGCTACTGATACAGAAGAAAGTGACAGACAGGTTGTTGAGAATGAAACAATTTCAAATGACAATTTAGAAGGTATTTTTGACAACATAAATACAGGACTTGAACAATAAAATTTTATAACTGAACAAGAATGAAAAAGTCTCAGGGAAAAAATATATATATTACATTGAAAGAAATTTTTAATAAAGCAAATAAATACTGAACTTTTATCTTTGTAAATTTTGAGTCCCTTAAGATCATAAATGTTTCATTGTTTTATAAATCACTACTCTTTCATATCTTTGACTTCATAATTTGCACATTAGATTTAAACTGATGATCTGATATCTGGAAAAATATCAAAGTTTGGAATTGCCTAATTCCCAACGAGTCCGGATCTTGGATTTGCTCAGTAGTACCTTTCTGAAAAGGTCACATTTCGTAGCCCTCCCAATATCGCTGAACAAAACACAATGACAAAAAGCACAAAGGAAAACAGCAAATATTTGAAAAATACTTTTAATTAACAAAACTAAGTTATTTCTCTCAAATCTCTTATGATAAATTACAAGAACATGTTGTAAAAATAAACCTTACTTCATTTTATATATACTAAGTTACAAATATATCACAATGCTTGTATAAGAGGCAATTTGTTACAATGACTAAAACATTTGGCAATATCACAGCCCTGGAGGTGGCATTCCCATATGATTGGATGATGAAATATGAGGATTGTTGGGGTGCTGATACTGTAGATCTGCAAGAAAAACAGGAAAAAAAAAAATAATATGAGAGATTTTGATGAGAAAACTAATGATAAGGAGTACAAATTAACATGTGAGTAAATTTGCAGAACCGTGATTTTGGAAGTTTAAGAGAACCCTCCTCTTCAGCTGCGGCAGAGAAAATATTGACAAATAAAGCATGTCTATGCGAGAACGAGAAGGCTTTAGTTCTAAATTGGAGCAAATGAACCTTTAACATCTTTACTGATCAACAGTTGGGGGGAGGGGAAATTATTTTTAAAAAGCTGATGTTAAAATGGGATTAAAATTGGGAGCATTTAAAGAGAATTGAAATATTTTATGGATATGTAATTCCTTATTCATCTTACTTATTACTGTGAAGCAAATGAAAGAAATATGCATATGAAATAAGTATTTAAACCATTGAAAAAGGAAGACAGGGTTTTAAAAAAATACGGAACTCTGGAATATTGTTCATTCTGAAAAAGAAATTTATAATCGTCACTATTCATAATAAGAACTATTTCTTTGTTCATACACAAAACAATCAAGTTTAAAATTACTCTGGATTGGATACAGTGTTATTTACTTTTAACATGCAGGCAGTGACTTTTGCATTGCATCTACAGTGTTATTGCCTTACAGGGCAATAACACTTGTAAAAGGAGGGATAATAGAAAACTTACATTTCTGAAAGGGGAGAAGTGAAGTAAACTGCAATAATTCTTCCTTTGCTCCTCTCCCCAAGACAGGCAATTTTTGTTCATTGCATGATATTTAAAACATGAGTTTATTATTTAAGACAACTGATTTATACTTTTAATTAACTTCCATAACTTTTCTCCCCCCTTCCCCCCAATAAAAAAGAGTTCCAATTTTTCTTGACCTTCATGAAAAAATGTTTTACATACATTTCTGAATATTAGCTAATTTATATATAAATGGTCCAATTTTTCTGCTAAAATTCAACCAAAATAGGAAACTCATATATAAGGCAAATTTAAAATCACTCTAAAAATCCAGTTGTATATATTGCCAAAAAAAATGCATATAATTGGCCATTTCATCCCTTCGAGACCGGCAAAAGAACAAAACATCGTTCTGAAAGTATATGCACATGTGATTGGGTGATTTTCCCCAATATGCATAATTTCATTTAAAATCATTACTGTAATTAAATATGAAATTTACAGTTTATTATCATTGATAGTATTTGATTATGCCGTGATAAAATTTTTGTGATATTAAAAAAAAGAGGATACATATTTCATAAAAAATTACTAGTAAAAGTGCACAATATGTACAAATAAATTTCATAAATGTAATAAAATGTAAATAATTTAATATATATATATTAACTGTTTGCATTTATAAAGTCCTATTAGAATCTAGTTATCTACCTTGCGCTAGTTTAGCAGTTTTTTAGGGAATCATAATGTTTGAGCTCGAGTGTACAATATCAAGGATCGTAAAGGAAGAATCGCATGATCACATGTATGTGATCCCAGTCCTGAATGGTTTAACTTAGCTGGACTTATCAAAAGCTGATGATAAATCTTCAAGCATTTGAAAAATATGGAAGTTTGAAATATGATTACTATTTATTAAGATAAAATATTTTTTCAGTCATTTAACGTGTAATACCTTTTCTGCAGTCGAATTATTTATAAATCCTTTTGAAGTTATATTTTAAGTGATGTGATATGACTTCGCCGTTTTTTGAAATTATTAATGCATCTCCCCAAATGAAAGATTATTCAAAATATTTTCCATTGGAAGCTACAATATTCTCCAGTCTGTTCATACATCGAATAGATTCTGCAAAAGAAGAAATCTTATTCTTTTGAAATAATCCAGCCTTTAAGCACATTGTTGATATCCTTATAAAAGTTGAAGCATTTTTTAAAAACGCTGCACTACAGTGATCAAAACAAATGGTAGTTTGAGAAAGCAAAATTTGATGAATATGGAAGATGGGACAACATTCCAAGAAAAGTGCATCCAAAGTTTCCTACAAATATCCTTTATTGGATGACATTTTAAGGAAAACAGACTCATATTCATGTTAGACATAGGAAAAAATGTTTTCCTTATTCAATTAATTTTTAAAGATGTAGCTCTCTTGGAAGAGTGCTTTATGATTTTGATATTAGTATCATATAGATCACGAAGATGTTGTGATAACCTAAGAATTATTTAGTTTCTAAATCATTCTCACACAACTTTGCAGTTTTGAAGTTTTTTAATATATGTATATATATTGTTTCATTAGAAAATAATTAGTAAAGTTAAAAAATTAAATAATTCTCTTGTACCAATGCTGCAAGGAATGAAATATGAATTTAACAAATACAATATTATTATCTCATTCATATAAAGCAAATTAAAATTTTAAATTATGCACAACTGCAAACAAAATAAATGATTAATTACTGCTGCAAACTAATTTGCAATATCATTCAAATTCAGAAAGCATAAGTAAATAAAACGCAAGCATGAAAAAATATAATACAATGCAAAAATTTTATCTTAAAAACTTAATTTTTTTAACTAAGTTTAATTTGCATAAAGTGAATAATTGTTGAGCAGGCAGGATACAGATCTTTTCAAAGGGAAGTTGTCCCCAAACCTAACTCTTCAATTATTTAATTTGAGTTTCATCATCCCTATAGGCATGAGTTAAGAATTAAATAAAACCAAAAGTAGTGAAATGTTTCAATGAGAAATTTAATATTTAAGAAATTTTCGAAAAATTTAGAAAGCAAATCCATTATAGGAAACAATAATTAATCATTTTATTTTGTTTGCAGTTGAAATTACATATTTTAAAATTTTAATTTGCTTTATATGAATGAGATAATAATATTGTATTTGTTAAATTCATATTTCATTCCTTGCAGTGTTTGTGCAAGAGAATTACTTAATTTTATTTCACTTTACTAATTAGTTTCTAATACAACAATATATACATATACACTCATGTCCATAAATTAAGGATAATTCGGAGTCACGCGGAAATCGAACTCTAAAATAAATATATCACATGTAAAATCACTACACACATCTTCAAGAATCATATGCAAATTTCAGGAAGTAACCAGATGACACCGATGGTACGTCACAATGACGAGAGTGTAAGAGAGTGATATATAAGGAATACAGGCAAAGAAGTAAAATTGTTCGCAGGCGCTTTATAAGCATTTCAGTGCAATAACCGAATAGTTATGACACAAAGGACGCATTTGGATGATTTTTTACGTGGTAGAATTATCGGCCGTCTGGAATGTGGGCGTACCCAACTCGAAGTATCAGACAAACTTTGAATTGCCCAGAGTGTCATTTCCAGGCTTTGGCAACAATTCCAAGATGATGGTAATGTGAGTAGACGTTACAGCACAGGTCGCCCCAGAGTTACAACGCCGAACAAGGACCGGTATTTGGCAGTTACTGCCAAAAGAAACAGGCGGACCACAGCCTCAGACCTGTCTCGTCAGCTCTCTTCAGCCACTGGTACGACAATTTCAAGGCAGACCGTGTACAGACGCTTAGGGCAGATTGGTCTATATGCTCGTAGACCTGTCAGATACGTTCCACTTACTACAACTCACTGTCGCCTGCGGTTAGCCTGGAGTAGAGAGCATGCATTGTGGACACCACAACAGTGGGCTTGTGTGATGTTTTCCGACGAGTCCAGGTTTAGCTTGTAGTCTGATTCTCGTCGGACTTTCATATGGAGAGCTCCAGGTACCCGTTACCACCAAGAAAACATCATTGAACGACATTGTTACGGTGGTGCAGGAGTGCTCGTCTGGGGTGGAATTATTCTGAGTTCCAGAACTGACCTGCATGTTCAAATTGGAATCATAACAAGCCAAATCTATCGGGACGTCATTCTGGAACAACATGTACGTTTGTTTCGGGGCGCCATGGGCGCATAGTTTGTGTTTATGGATGACAACGCCCGTCCTCACAGTGCAAACATCGTAAGCGAATGCCTTCAATCGGAGGATATCACCCGTATGGACTGGCCAGCATTCTCACCGGACTTGAATCCAGTAGAGCACGTGTGGGATATGCTTGGCCGACGAGTTGCAGCCCGTCAACCTCCTCCTACATGTCTACTGGAACTTCGGAGAGCATTGCTTTTTGAGTGGTGTAATATCCCCCAAGATCAGATCGATAATTTGATACTCAGCATGCCTAAGCGTTGTACGGACTGTATTGCATCGTCTGGGAGACATACAATGTATTGACAATCATACCAACATGTAATATTGGTTTTTCGTAAATAGGTTTTTTTTGTAATTTGCTCCAGGGAGAAAAAAATCGCTAATTTTTTTAATAATGTCAAACATATAGCATCTTTTTCTTTGCCCTTTACCTTTTGTTTAATAAATAAGCTTTACAAATAAGTCAAATTTGTTTTGCTTGTAACTCTTCCTTTGCCTGATTTTGCATTATCCTTAATTTATGGACATGAGTGTAAATACAATCACATTCCATTTCACGATAAAATAAAAATAAAAATTCTATAATTAAATTATTATTTTCCCCTTTAAAGTTAATACTGTATGAGATATATAGAGGTAAAACCAGACCTTTGTTTTTGAACCAGCACTCCCTCACAATACTCTATCTTTACACACAATTATTTATCACTTATACAGTAAACAATTTATTAATTGATTATAATATTCACTTACCATAATTTCAAAGTAATTTTTTTGGAAAGTTTACTTTTTGAATTAGATGAATTCTATTACAGTTATTCAATTTGTCAAAATTTTAGTTGTTTCAGTATTCATTATAACAACACTCAAAATAGATAACATTTCATAATTCATAGATTACATTCAAAACACAATTTTATATCCATTTCCAGTACAATTTCTTAAAATTACCTCATTCATTTTTTACATTTAGCTGATTGTTAAAATAGTTATTAACATAGCAGTTTTTAATATCCTTCCCTAAATAAAATAAATGCAAATTTTTATATTTGTTACTCATTTTTATTAAACATAATTATAAATAATACCAATAAATCCTTTGACAGCATAAAATTTTCATCACTTTTGTAAAATAATGCTAAATTCTAAATTTTTTAAATTCAATATAATAAGAAAACAAATTTACATATTTAAATTTTCAAATACCAATAATTTTTAGCACTTTCTGAGTGGGTATACTAAAACATTTCTAGCTGCAATGATCACCATCTTACTTTATTCATAAAAGCACTCATGTGAAATTTTAAAATCCATAGCACTATTTGAATTTAGTTCCCATGAAATATGAACCTGATTTTAAAATAATAATTTTGACTGTTTGTTTGACAAATTGTGTGATTAACAACGCACGAAAACAAATTTCTTGAGTGCACACACAAAAATGTTAAAATTACAGTAATGCTGATATACAGTACCTTTGAGAACACTCATTAAATCACTTTTAATATAAATTTTCGGGATTAACGATGTATCATATGGATGCAGCAGTCACATAAAATTAGTAATCATAGCTTCAATCTTTGTCATCCACACACCAAAATTTCATAGAAAAACTCACTTAAAAACTGAAAACTCATTCTAGATAAATGCAATAATGAAGAGCAAACTTGGCAGCCGATGCAGATTTTCATTTTCATTTTTTATTTAGCAAGCATTTTGCAACTACAAACAAATTGGCACACTAATTGTGCCTTTTTGGTATTCTTGTAACAGGAAGAAAGCAGCAAAGCAGTGTCTTAGTCAGAATAGAAGTAGAAGCAAAGGGCATATTTATCCAATATGGAACCTTACTAAAGAGAAAGGTTTTGGTTCTCAAAATTTTGAGTTTCAAACTGATCATTACAAGAGTCATATAACATGGATTAAATAATAGAAATAACGAAGCCCAGAAAAGTTACTACTGTTTTTAGAATAAAGGGGAAATATCCAAATTAGAATCAAGAATTAAGGAGTTATTACAAGAAGGAATTAAGGCGCTATTTATCTTTTTACCTTACATTTATGGCATATCTCCCCTCTCCAGGATTCTCCCCTTAACTTTAGCACTAGGTTCGGAAAATTTAAAAAACAATCAAGTAATATTCCTCTTCCTCAATGCATTCAGAAAGAAAAAAAAAATTGCTAAATCATAAAGTGATTTCCTTTGCATTTTGTGTTTTAAGAATAAGTACAATTTTTACACATATTTTATAAAATATGCAAACTAATGTTTTATTATTTTACTCAAAAGATAATTGCAATTACTTCCAAACAGAAGAAATGAAAATGCAAAGAAAAGATTCTAAACACATTTTTTGGAAAATAAACTTATGCATTTTAAAATCTGGCTGTGTTACATGGCCAACACAGCGATAACCACTAAAATCTGATATACATTTACTTCCAATTACATCTTTCTTGTCATAATAGAAGTGTGCTGGACAAAAGGGGAGGAAGATGCGAATAGTCCCCACTTAACAAGGTCATGAGAGCACAAGGTGAGTTATGGCAACTAAACAGAGAAGGAGCTGGGTTACATTTAGTATTAATCTGAATTGGTAACGGGTGGAAGAAGCAGTAAAATCTTGTTTCATTTTGCAGCAAGAAAAAGCCATTTTTAGTCACAAGCCTAGTCCAATAGGAGAGTTAAGAAGAATACTGCGGAATTAAATTGTCAAATTCAGCATTAAATTTTCTAGCTAAATAATAACAAAATGATATAAGTTACCTTGTAATGAGAGATTATTAAAGTTTAATCCGAGCTGCTGTAATTGTCTTGTTGAGAAATCATTCAATAGTCTCTGCTGCTGTTGTTGTGGTTGTAGTGGTGGTGGTGGCATTCTCATATTTAAATTGGCATTTCTGTCTGCAATTAAATACAAATAACAACATAAAATTTAAGTTAACTTTTACACATACACATAATGACATTAAATTTTATTTAAGGGGAGATAATAGTTTACAGTCTTCAAAAAGTGACTTCCTATAATTCATTTGTTTAAAAAAAAAAAAAAAAGAACATTATAATTTTAAGACTAATTTAAAACACATTACATCCAAACTGAATGAAAATTAAGCTTACAGTGACAAAAAATGCATTTGTTTAGACCACAGTTTATTTAATATAGGTGTTACACTGCCCATTTCACAGGCATTCTGGACACCTAAGGGGTGTGTTATTGATCCAAGGCGCAGTAAGGATACACTGAAAGCAAATGGCAGCGGAAAATTCGCTTGCCGGAATATATGTTAAGTAAATATTGAAACATTAACTTGATTATGCAAAAACTAGTCATACATCCTTACAAGAATCATACTAAGTTTCATTCTTTTATTCCAAAAGATAGTAATTCACAAGCTGTAAGTTTAATATTCTAAAAGAATGTCTACAAATCCGCATTCAATGCATGCAAGCAACATGTTCTAAAAATTTTCAATGCTTCCAGTCAGTGCCAATAGATTGTATTTAAAAGGTAGCTAATATTATTTGTTGCAAAGGTTAGAGGACCTGATCCCCCCCCCAGCATTGACCCTATCATGAATCACCAAAGTTCAGGAACCATGGATTTGCTTCCAGTTTGATATTTTACAGTCAATTAATTGCTAATGCAGCATTCCCACTGAAAATCAACTTTTAATTTTCCCTACTTTTTATGATTAAATCAAATGGGTCTTGACAAAAAAATATGAACGTATTATCAAATTATGTGTATGCATCTGACTGGCTTTACACATTTCGTACAAAACACAATGAAATAACTAAGAACGCTAAGAGAGTAATTTATTTTACTTATTACTGAGAAGGAAATGAAAGAACAATTAACATTTTATAACTTCGTGAAAATAAAAATCAAAAGATTTTTATTAAAATTCGGAGAAAAGAGTAACACGAATTTTACAGATTTAAAGGATTTGTTTTTGTGCTTTCCAAAAATAAATATTCCTTCCTATACCATAATTAGAAAATGTTATGAAATGCTTGATATTAAAATTTCTAAGTGAAAAATAAGCACATGACTAACTGGAAAGAGAAAAACCATATATCATTACATCTATAAGGAAAGTAAACCCTAAATAAATATCTTAAAAATGTATGTAATGTTTCTAAAGTTAAATCGTTGGTAAGAAGAGAAAAATCTGTCAATGCAGAAATCAACTGTAATCTGTAGAAATTGTAATTGAGTCTTTAAATACATCTGTAGCAACAATAAATAAATAGGCTAAGATTTACAACCTGAAACATGTAATATTCACGAGCTTTTGCCTAGACATGTGGCTCAATGCAGTACAATTTGTAGAATCATGCCTGAAAAGTATTAGCAGGAGACAAATAGAAACACATTGTGACCCCTGATGAAGTATGGGTTTACTTAAATGATTTGGGGGAGAAGTCTCTTTATTATCGAAAACAAACAAAAAAATTGTACAAATCTAGTTTTGTCAACAAAAAGTTTCAGTAAGTGGTTTATGATTGTTGGAGCATTCTATTACATTGGGAAATTAAAAAGGTTAAAATCAACTCAACATACTATCAAAAGAAAGTTCTATGTCTGATATTTACAGAAGAAATTTCATTTCTTTATCCCAATGAGTTAAAAAGAATGAAACTTCATAAAAAAAAATAAAAAAAAACACGAAGACTGATGCACATATTGCACACACACTTTTTCAACATATTCCTGTAAAGCCCCTTGATGTTTGTTTCATCTATAGACTCTTTTTCAACATAGCCCTGCAAAGTCCCCTAATGTTTCACCTATGTGCCTTTGGTCGCTTGAAAAGAGCTCTTTCTAAGTGCAAATCCACAATATTTGATGAACTCTGGAAAGTAGTGTATAAGAAATGGAAATTGTTACCCTTTGAAAGTTCATGAAAAGAACTTATTATGGAAATCATGATGCAGATTCAAGAAAAAATATTTATCAGAAACATAAAAAAAAAAAAAAAATATATTTTTTTTCAAAAAAAAAAAAAAAAAAAAAAAATATATTTTTTTTTAACAATTTTAAACAGCTTTGAACTAGTTCTAAAATTGTGTACATGGCCACAGTACTTTTTTTGTGTCTGATATGTAAAGGTTGTTTGTTATCTGCAGGAAACTTTTCATTGGTTACAAAGTGTGATTCTAACATACTGATAGCTAAGTATTAAATTATCAGATGGATATTTATTTCAAATAATTTGAATATATTGAAACGCCGACTACATAATGTACTTCAGAAATTTTCAGAATTTTCCATGCGGGACAAAACTTGAACATAATTAATGACAACCTCTCATCTTTTCTTCATTTATTAAATTTTTCTTTGATGCTTACAGAGAGGATACATATATATGTACATATAAATGTATATTTACCCTATCAGCAGGGTAAAATTGAAGGAATTAAAGCCTGAAATTTTAACTTCGTAATAGTATTAAAAAAATAAAACAGGTTTGTGAGCAGGAAGCATTATTATTAAATGTAACTGAATGTTTAATATAATTATAATACAAATTCAAGAATAAGCAAACTTCATAAATTTATCAAATACTTAGCATTAAATTACAAAATAAATATTTATATTTTACATTTATAATCATCTCATATATTTTAAAGAAGATTGATGACATATATTTAATTTCCATCAATAGTTAGCTGTATGCTGAAGCTATCTTTTTTTCCTTTTTTCTTCTTTCTTTTCTTTTCCTTTCTTTTTTTTTTTTTTTGGATACCTCATTTCACCATGTTATGGTTTAAATCAAGGTTTATAGAAATTATATGCCAAGCAGCATAAATTTAAATGAGAGGTAAAATCATAATCAATATGATTTGCAACAGAAGCTTGGCTGTTAACCCCACTGCTGTTTGTTTAGAGAGAGAATGCTGATCAGAACTGATGTGAGAATGGTTGGTAAGTGTTGAATGTTAGTTGCGCTTTGCCAGTGCAGTCAGTTTTCTAGCTTCGCATAGAATTATTGAAGTTGTAACATGTGGAATTCTGAAAAGCTACCAAAGCACCAGTGATAAAAAGTTGCATTGTATTAGTTTAAGTTTCACTAACTGTAAGAAGTAAAGCAGTAATGTTTTAAATTAAATTTTTCCTTTTTGTATCGTAACTCGAAAAAAAAAAAAAGATTAAGGAAAGGCAACAACTTGCCTTAAAATGCAAAGAGATAAAGCGCGAACAGTTAGTTATATATAACTAAAGTAGATAGTTAGATAATGTTAGTCATTAGAAATTTTTATGTAAATGATCAAAAAAAATTTTCTTAAAAAAGTATTCGTCAAGAAAGCACTATTAAATCACAGTCTAAGAATACTTAGCCCTTTAAAACAGGGATAGTCAACCTGGTCCCTACTGCCCACTGGTGGGCCATTTAACCTTTCATAATGGGGTTTTTTGTAAAATAATGACCAGGGAAGATTGAAACATGCATGGATGTGCTGATATTTACAAACCCTTAAAGCTTAGTTCTCTACATGAACATTCCCTTTCCAGCAGTGCTCTCCTGTTTCCATATACTTATATGGCTTTGTTGTTTGTTAATGAATTTTCTGTCTATTAAGTTTAATAGTACTGCAAATAACAGTATAAATAAGTACATAAATTTAACTATAAATGTTTTACTAAACCTCAGCTTAAAAACTTCTTTGTAGTTGTATTATATTAAGTTACTGTGAATGGGTGGACGGTATAAAAATTTTGCTGCCTACAAAGTGGGCAGTAGGTATAAAAAGGTTGACTACCCCTCCTTTAAAGTAACAGATAACTATACATTTAATTTATGACTTTGATTCTATAATGATATCATTCTTAAATGCTCTAAAACAAAACAAATTTTTAAATATCACAGAAGAAAACAAAAATGATTAAAATTTTCCTAAAAAAAAAGAGTAATTTAAATTAAAATTTATAATGTTAACAAAAGTTTGCAAATTGTGGAATCAAAATTTTTAAACACAAATTCGTCGGCAGAATATTGATAAGTCATCCACCTTAGTGATGAACAAAAAAAGAATTCTCAGCCTCCGAAAGGAAGAACTTGTAAGAACTTGTTTTTAATGTAATAAGGGAGGATGAATTCAAATGATAACCAGAATATCTATGATATGACGCTTAAAACATATATACTCATGCTAAAAAAATAAGCAACAAAAGCTAAAAGAAAACGCATAAATGTAAAAAGGAAAATTAAAACATACAATTTACATACGAGGTACAAGTTTCATTGCTGAATGCAAATAGGTAACTAAAATTAGCATAAAATGTAATCCTGTAGTCACACTGCAACATTTTAATAAGAGGCATGCAGGATTTATGCATTAGTTCACAAGCAGCGATAGTTCTGCGTAATCCAAGACAACCAAAGCAGAAAGCATGAGCCGAAGATGCCACTTACATGACGAAATGCCTTGGATGGCTGTTGGGATGTTGCAAGAGAATCTGCTGTTGTGAGAGTGTTGAATAAGCATCATAGTGTATGGAATCATTACCAGAGGGATAAAAACCCCTGTAGAAAACACTGGTCTAGACACCAGAGGTTTTACCATAATGGTAGATGATTGCTTTCTGTTGCTATGTGTAAGGCACAGTAAGCACAACAGCTGGCATCACATTTCTGTGAATGCAAGATAGCCCATATCCTGACAAATTGTGTCACACTGACTACATGAAGGTGGAATATACTCACAACAACCTGTGTTTTGTGTTCCTTTGTCCCCAATCGCATGTTACAGTGGTGGTTGAATTGGGCCTACGAATATCTGTTTGACACCAGAGCAGTAGGGCCACATACTCTTTACAAATGAGTTTCAATTTAGCATATAGAATGATTCTCGAAGGGCAGTGATTTGGCAAGGGCCAGAGTCTCAGGTGCCAAATTTCATTGAAAGAGATCACTACAAGGGAGGAGGCCTACTTGCATGGGCTGGAATAGCAATAAACAGCCATATCGACCTCTATGTGATTCCTGGTGGTTCCATCATAGCTTTCTGATATCATGACGAAATTCTACTTCCTCTTGTGCATCCTTTTATCATTGCAATGGGCACGGAAGCGATATATATCGACAATAATGCCTGCCCGCATAGAACTAGAATGTCGCTGTTATCTGGAGAACCATTTCACATCTGCCTGGCTTGCTAGATCACTGAACCTGAATCTGATATAGCATGGGTGGGACATGTTGGGATGACGAATAGCAGGTAATAGTGTGCTGCCAGGCACCCTTCATAAGCTACAACATGCATTACTACAGGAATAGGTGCTATTGCTACAATAAGTGATCAACAACACCACTGCCAGCTTGCCTTACCGCTGTCAAGCATGCATTTTAGCTAGAATGTATCATACCTGTTATTAGTATCATGTTTCCATTACACATTCTCCCGGTGTATTTGGTCTTTTGCATGTGATGGGCATAATACATGTGTTTTTGCTTTATTGTTTGCTATGTGGTCTAATAAGGCCAACCTACCTCTTTGATCAATTTCAAGCATATCCATTGCATAGTTTTTGTTTTATCCATGTTTTACCTTTGTTGCTTACTTTAAAAGCATTTGGTGACAATTCACTAAAGTGGCACAGTATTTGGTGCATTTAGAAAAAGGTGCACAATTTGTATTTAAAAAAAAAGTGACTTCCGTGATGATAAGATAGCAACACTAGGATAGTTTTTGCAAAAATTAGAAAAAATATTTGAAAGTTACAAGGTATGCATTTCTAAATAAAGATGTGCAATGAGTGTTCATTATAACATGAAGCTATAAACTCATAAAATTATAATATACAAGATAAATAAAATACTCATACAAGCTTTTTTTTTACAAAAAAGGGGGGTGGGAGAAAATGCCTACTTGTTTTCATTTTAAATAATAATATTTGTTTATTAGTTACTATTTAAGAAATGAATTTTTTTTTATTATTTAGCAGTGTTGATCTGTACATTTTTAATTTGCATACCTCAAATTGGCTGAAATTAAGGTCTAGTTTTACATTTTATTGGCTAAGAGAATGAAAAAATTGAAAATACAACATTCCACCAAGGTGGTGATTCACTTTATAAAGCTGAATCATTTCAAATTCTTTAAAATGTGCATGCACAATGCATATATATTGTAATTAAATTATATTAAATACTAAATTATAACCTTCCAAAGTATTACTAAAATGCAAAAGAAAAGGTTGAGAACTAATGGGAAACAAAATTTGAACTTAAGTACAGTTATTCTCTTGCTGCAATTTTTCTTTTGGTTTGGATGGTATTTATATCTTTTAAGATTTTGTTTTAAATTCTAAATCTTTTGGTTTCAAATTTTCCAGCTTGTCTGCATGATTACCCAATAATTATCAAACCTAAAAAATTAAACCTAAAATTTATACATTTAAAAATAAGAATGATGAAGACATACTTTTGCCCAATTTGTGAGAAGTTACTACATTCGACTGTGTGTGGTCTTGTATAAGTGGTTAGCACATCTAGCATGACGAAGATTAATCGTTCAAATCTCAGCGAAGGCACAGCTGATGTTCTCTGATGGGAAATGCTTAATGATATCTTTGGTGGTTCCGGAATTAAACTGTGGTGGATTATAATTTGCTGCCACTATGATTAGTTCTCCTGCCTTTTCCCCAGTAACCCTTTAAGAGGGGGAGAAAGTGAGTTTTATTTCCCTCTTGTGCTCGAAGTCAGTTAGCACATCCAGCTAGCAAGCAGATCTCTCTGATTCAAATTATGGCAGTGACACAGCTGATTTTTCCCATTTCCTGCACTGAAAATCTTAATATTTTATGCACGTTTAATAAACAAAAACTAACATGTATGATTTTTAAAATATAGATTTCTCTAAAATATGTTTATGTAGTTCATAAAAGCATTAAACAGCAATATTTTTAAAAATGTGACTTTAAAATTCAAACATGCCAACTGTCTCAAAAATAAGATTTATCTGTTTTTAAATATCAAACTGTAAATATTTTCTAATTAATATACAACAGTGAATTCTATAAGTGTCAAATGTAAAAGTACAGTGGTACCTCAGTACAAGTCATTAATCTATTCCAATTTTTGGACATACACCAAATGAGCTTTTCTAATAAGAAATAAGGAGAAAATAATTAATCTGTTAATATATATAAATATATAAAATCCTATTTTCATTATTATAACACTGTTTAATACTGAAATACAAATGCAGTGGCTGGAATACATACTGTACATAAATAAAGCAATGCACATGATTTTCTGCTATCCACACCAAAAGTAATTTTTCAACATGCTCTGACATCTTTCATCTTTGCAGCATTAGTTGATTTACTTGCGTCTTTGTTTTACACAATCGTAGACGCCATCACACTTTGCATATGGCATGCAATAGCCAAGCCTCACATATGCATGCCATCTTCACACTTTTTTACAATCTCTTATTTTCTTCCATGGTGGTATTAACATTTTCTTCATTGCTTGACTTTCCTCATTAACTTTTTCAAAATTCTTTGTTAATGAATTTATAAAATATCTATGGGGAAAATCACTTTATAATTCTGAGTTTAGTATGTGCAATTTTTACAAAACTTGGCAGTCTGGCATAATTTGAGTCACAGAATCGAAATATGGATAAAAAATTGGCATGTCATTCCAGAAAAAATCCGATTTTGTTTGAACTACGTTAGAATGATGCTATATATATATATCTAATAAATCATATTTTCGAGGCATGAAAAATGCAAGTTGAATTTCGTCAATCAGCTCAGTAAAACAGGAGATATAGAACTGACCCCCCCTTTTTTTGCACAGTGTACATCTCAAACATATCTGCTTTATTACCTGTTTGTGATTTAAGTAATTACATTTTTACTTCAAATGCACCAAAAAAACTTTACAAAAATTAAAACACCGGTTGTATAGCATCTGTTGACACATTGCAAAAAATATCACCTACAACTCTGATTCTTGTGAGCATTTGGTAACCATAGGTATTGTTCTTGATTCTCTTACAAAAATGAGATTTATACTTTTTTCTTTTCTTTTCTAGTTTAAAAGCTCCTCCTTTTAGTAGAGCTAATGGGTGATAGAGATAGACAGCTACATTTTTTATTATTTTCAAGAGTGCTGTGACACTACAGTCCCTGTGCACAAAGCATTGACCCTATCGAATATTTCTTCATCATGAATTTATTCTAGGTAGTAATCTGAGAAGGCTTTTGAACTATCAAAACAGCATTGTTGAATATTTATACAGTTCTTGTAAAAACACAACATAATGGCAAGAATAAATGAAGTAACTAAGAGTCCTTGCATAATTACTGAGTGTACATGCAAATTTAAATGCGAAATGGAAATACAGCAAGAAAAAGCAAATAAAATTTTGTGCCAGCTATTGTAATATAAAGTTTAATCAACTATTAAGGAGGTAAGTTAAAATAACTATTGGCGAATTAACTCAAAATAACTTTTAAATTGCCTTAAATTAGCTTTATAATACTATTTTGATGTAAAATTCTAAATAAAAAACATTAAAAATTTTATGTCCTTAGGTTAATTTCATTTTGTAACTGTCTTACACTTTTAAACTGAGGAAATGAAAGCTTTAATTTGTCAAAGTACTTTTAAAAAATGATACATACTATTGTGTGGATAAACTTGATAATGTACCACATAAGGTACACAAATTAAATAACTTGTAACTAATTAAACATTACACGGACTTTCATATAAAGTTTTACAAATGTTTACATTAAATTAAGGCAATTCAGATGAATAAAATTTAATAAGAAAAATTACGCTGAAAATCACCAAGCAATCACCAATCATTTGCACTATTCAAGTTTCATTAATTAAACAAATTTAAATTGTTATGGAAAAAAACACTTTCATAAGTTAAGACTAAAAATTAAAAACTGGGGGATTTAACGATATACTAGAAGATGTGAAGAAAAACCAAGAGAGTTGGCAGCTATTACACTTAGATGTCTCTTTAAAAATTGAAAAAATGCTGAATAATTTATCAGAGAGTTTCTGACCCCATGAATCTTGGGCGTTCAACAGATATTTTGATAACATGAAGTCTTTAAATATTTCACTAATTTCCTTAACCATACCTGCCAACCTCTAAAGATAAAAATTCAGAAGATTTCTCCCCCAAATTCAGAAGATTTCTCCAAAATTCAGAAAAACACGAAGAATTAATATCATGCTCTAATATTAAAAAAATAACAATTTATACAAATAGAAAAAAGAAAATTGTACTTACATTAGTAAATCTCAATTAAGGAGTAACTAAAAAATTTATTAGGAAGCATAAAACAAGAACTTAATGTTACACAAAAAAATTATTGCAATGAATTTAGAGTGCATTTTTTGACTTTAGCCAAAAATTCTTTGGAAAATTTCCTGTCATAACAATTAGTTTCCTCATAACATTTAGCAATTAAAATGTTTTCTAGAGTTTTTGGTGAAATTGAAGAACGAAACATAGTTTTGTTTTTCTTCACAACACTGAAGACTCTCTCGCACTCAGCATTACTGTGTGGAATTACGAGAATAGCACATAAAACTCTTGCTAGTCTATCATATTTTGGTGTTCCATCAGCTCTTTTTATTCTTTTTAAGGTACCAACGAGGACATCAAGTCTATCTTCTCCAGAACTGGCAAAGTCTTCAAACTGTGCAGCAGAAAATTGGTTCTGTAGTTCATCTAAAGCATCATTATGGCATTCATTTTCTTTAATTGTTAACAAAAATGGAAATTTATCAATAAAAAAACGAATCTTTTCAAAAGATGAATTTTCAATTTGTTTCAAATTTGCCACTTCAGCATTTAAAAGAACTTCATTTTGCAAAGGAAACTTCCTTACAATGTAATCACAGGCTGAGGAAAAGTACTTTCTAACACATTGAAAAAATTCTTTTTTCTCATGATCTTTCAAAGAATTTACAAGTTCCCTGGTTTGATTTCCAATTATAAGATCATTGTCATCCTTTTGATTTGCCAAACTATTATAGGCAACACGAATCAACACACTGTTTTTCACAACGGACGGTTTTACAAACTTAGTATAAAGTTCTTTCAAAAGATCATTAAGAATTTGGATAAGCAGGGGAGATTTTGGCGAAGCTGATTGTAGAAGGGTATTTACACTTTCAAAAATCTTAATGGTACTTAACACAAAACTACAATATGCTTTGTTCAAATCCGAAGAAAGAAGATAGAAAATCCTTTCCTCCCGGCTAATAGAAGACTGTTTCTTCTTCCCTTCAACTTCTTTAACAAAGTTGACCTTTGAGGAGTATTCTAAGCATTTTCTTTTTAAAGGGTTTGATTCTGTGTGTTGGCTTTTCCCTTTTAAAGCATTTTGATTAGAAGCAAAGTTGGTTTTCGGAATCTTATATGCCGACAAATTTGATGGGATCTGTGGTTTCGTTTTGGTCTCTTTGTGGAAATATTTTAGCACTGCATCCCACTGTTCAATAAACCTTCCTAGCGCTCTGCCTAAGGATAACCATCTCGTGCATACATGTTTCAGAATTTTTCTCGTTTCATCAGAGCACAGTTCTTGGAAATTCTTTAGGTTTTCTTTCCTTTTTATACTTTTTTCCAGATAGAAAAACACATCAATCAGAAGCTGGTCAATATTTAATGGTAAAGCAGCTGCAGCTTTTTCTGCTGCAAAATTAATTAAGTGGCATGGGCATCCAAAAACAATTAATTCATTTTGTTCTTTTTTGAGGAAAGAGGCTACACCCTTTTTATCACCCACCATGACATGAGCATTATCCGCACCAAATGAAATGCAGTTTGATATTGGGATGTTAAGCTGTTTCAACTCATTAATTACCAAGAAGGCAATATTTTCCCCCGTAGTGTCTTTATTTAACAATGGAAGACGCAAAAGATTAGTTTTCATTTCATTAGAAACATCACAGAAACATGTGACAACGATGGGGTAAAGCTTCCAATCGCTGTCGTTGCTGCCATCGATTGACACCGAAAATGCTGAATTCTGGAGTGAAGCTATCGTTTTACTTTGTGCATCGCAAGCAATTTCGTTCACAATAGAAGATGTTTTCGTGCGAGCACAAGCATATTTCCGAGCAATCTTGGAGTTGGGAAACATCCGTCTGAAAAGTTGACCGACGTAATCGGCAGCGCTTAGCGGCACATTGTGTTCGATGAGGAATGCAGTAAACAAACACTCTGCCAAAATGACATCGGCATCCGAATTCGTAGCCAAATTTGAAAAAAAAATCATCCACTTTCTTTGACACTGTCGAAGCCTAAGCATTAACTTCATGCTTTTTAGACTTAACATGCTTCACAATGTCGCTTCTTCCACCGTGACTTATTATGAAGTCACACACGCACACGTTGCAAAATGCATAGTTATTTCCTTTGAAGGATTCTTTAATTGTTGGAAATTCGGCTTTGTAAGCAAGCCGAAAATATTTAGAATACGGTTTTTTTGAACTCATTTCGTAACAACGACGTATTAAGAAAATTCGTAGTATGCATAGTTATTTCCTTTGAAGGATTCTTTAATTGTTGGAATGTATCGACGTATTAAGAAAATTCGTAGCACGTGCAAACAAAAAAAAAAAGAATACGACAATCCACGCTCGCTGAGTAATTCCCTTGCTGCTGAAGCGAACGCGAAAAAAATAATCTGGCGCCCACAAAGAAAAGAGTGGGAGAAACAAGTTCAGCGCATTGGATTGGCTGGTTAAGCGGCGAGTTGGGAGAAACCGCAGGTTACTGGATTTGAAGTAGTCGGTAGAACACGATGCAATTGGCGAAAATCGCTGAATTGGCGAAAAATTCTAAAATTTCGACAAAAATCACTAAAAACACTTGAAAAAGGAAAAAAATCGTAAAAAATGGATTACGATCGTAAAATCGTAAAGACAAACGCATTTTCGTAAAAATTACGAAAAATTCGTAAAAGTTGGCAGGTATGCCTTAACTGATTTTAAAATCTTACAAATGGTAGTCGTATAAGAAAAAGAGCTGATTTTGTAATTATTTTGAGTGACTTTATTTTGCACTCTGTGGGAATACAGTAGTTAAGTTCTAGGATGAAATAACAATTATCTCGATAAATAACTAAATTTCAAGATTGACACAGATATGCAAAATATGGAATGCATGTGAGAATCATCAATATAGAGGAACGAGAGACAACCTGATTATCATCACTTGTCTTCTTACTTTATCAACAGACTTCATAAAGAAGCAGAGAACAACATGCTATTTGATAATATTTCGAATGTGACTTCCAAAAAATACTAGTTGCATTGCCAAAAGACAGGGTGCAGTGTAACAAATATCAGATAACTAATAAGTACAAAACAGTTTTACAAAAAGAAAATTTTCATAATGAAAATATAATCTTACATAATGGTGGAAGTTGAGCATTATTGTTCACCACTGGCTGAGGAAAATGTTGTTGCTGTAACCTGTGTTGTTGTTGCAGTGCAGGAAGTGATATAGAATCAAGATAGTCTCTATTCTAAAGAATTAAAATGTACATTAATAACTATAAGCAAACACATATTTTAATAAAATAAAAAAAATGGGAAACTTAAAATTTCAACCTAACACTTTTTACCTTTCAACCAAAATTTCCAAAAATTTTTTAAATGTAAAACATAAAAATGAAATAAAGTTTATCACCAGTTACACAACATGTGGTGTTCTATGAATCCTTCAATAGTTATGAAAATACCGGATGTATTAGATCAGATGTGTTATAAATTAAATGCATTTAAAATTATATTGCAGTACCCACCATTTATTAAAATCATTTCTGTTCCAAATACATTTCAATTTATTAAGCGGATGAGTTTAATAAATGGCAATTTCAATATTGCAGATTATGGTATCAACTAACAATTACTACCTAAATTATTAATTGAAAATTAATCCTAAAATTAAACTTATTTGCGAAATTTGCAATTAGTTTTTATAAAAAAATTTATAATTACATACCTGGAGAAATTTTAAACTTTTACAAAGAACTGCTTTATCTGTATTTGTTTTGATATTGTTCATCAAGTTTTTCAATTGTATTTTTAAGTTCATAAAACTGCTGGTAATTTTTTTGATCCCCATTTTTTAATTCAAGAGTTCTTAGAACAGTTTGCAGAGTTTTTCTTGATTTAGCTGAGGTTGGCATGAAGTAACCTTCTTACATACCACTTTTATTGTCAATTTCAGCTTCTGCAGCTTTTTTAACACTTCCTATAACATTATCTCTAATCACTGAAGTTTTTAGGGATTTCTATTGTTAAATTTTTATGTCTTAATTTACTGGTAAAGACTTGAATTTAGGGTTGCAATTTTTAAGTGTTTTTAATATTTTGAAGTTTTTGGCGAATGGCCCGATGTGAATGTACAAATTTCCGAATAAAGCCATAAGAAACAACATTAACAGATAAATCCTAATTTTGAATTAACCATGGATGCAGGGTACTTATTAATTGATAGTTCACTGTATTTCAAAAATAATATTACTGTTTGTAAAAATGCAAGATGCATATAATGAGCCAGACAGCCACAATTTGGGAATTTCTACAATACATTGGCTACAGGAAAATAGATTTGTCAGATAATAAGCTTTTTTTTTAAATAAATTGCATATTAAATGTATACATGTGAACAAGCAGACTATTCCCCTCTCTGTCCTCAAAAAATGTTTGTACAGTAATAAGCAAATTTTAACATACCTGAAACTGGTTTAACTGACGCTGACTGAAATCTGACACAAAGGAACTTGGACTACTTAACATCTGACTGTTCAATAAGTCAGGCTGAGAAATTTGAGGAACAACAGGCATACATAATCTGCTAGATCCTGTAGCATTATTAAGCATTAAATTTTCTATTGCAGGTGATCGAGTAGGCGTTGAATAAGGAACTAGAAAACAAAAAAGGAAAAAAAAATGTTATTTGGTCAGCATAAAATATAAAAATTGATTTTTTATTAAAAATTAAATAAATCCTTACAAAATTCCTCTTACTAAATACTAAATCAACACTTAAAAATTATATATAGCATTTAAAATTCTTTTTAATATTTTCAATTAAAAAATATTCTAGTTATGAAAAACAATCCATTTATAATGCTACTAAGTTCATACATAACTGAAAGTTGGAGGGGGGACCAATATTCTGTCTTCAATGTACAATTTTCTAAGTCCATACTACGATTGACACATTCATTCAACTTCTTTTGATTCCTTTGTAGAACTCATCTTTTCGAAGGCTGTTTAGGTCTCTGCTTTTGAATTGTTTAAAAAGTATTACGATAATAGCCTTAAAAGTAAAACTCAACTTTTAAGTTCACCCTCGACTGTTCAGATGGCAGCGTCTGGTGTCTGCCAGAATATATTATTGCGCTCACAGTAAAGCTTGGTGGAGGTAGAATTATGGTCTGGGAGTGTTTCTCTTGGTATGGATTGGATCCCTTGGTCCAAATTCATAGTCATCTCAACACCAACACCTACTGCATTATTCTGAATGACCGTGTGCTTTCTATGCTGCAGCATTATGGATTGGACCCATGTTACTTTCAGGATGACAATGGCAGCCATCAAGTTGCAAGGACCACCATGGATCGGTATAATAACAATGGGGTTAACCAAATAGACTGGCATGCCAGAATTGAGACTTGAACCACCCAAATGAGAACCTTTGGGATGAGTTGGAATGCTGAATTAAGGACTGCAACAACTGCCCAACAAGGATGAAGGAACTTACATCTTCTTCAAGTCCAATGGAATAAAATAACCAACAACAGTCATACAAGGACTTGTGGACAGCATGCCCCAGAGGGTTGTGGCTAAAAGTACCACTCGTAAAGGCTCTGCCAGCTATTAAACTCAACAAATTTTGCTATTCTTTTCTATTACAGATGTCCAAATACTTATTGGTTGATAGTGTATACATACATAAGCTGTTCATTAAAGTTTGTTGTCTGTATCAACAAAAGCTACCGATAGATGGTGTGTATAGGCTCATGTTCCTGAGTATCACGTGATTGAACTGAAGTATGTTTGCGGGCACCTACGAGACGTGGCCAGTTGACGAAATGGAAGCATCAATGGAACAACATTATGCAATTAAATTTTGTGTTTGTCTGCAAAAATCAGCATCGGAGATCTTTGACATGATACGTGAAGCTTTCAAGGATGAAGCATTAGCGAGGGCAAGTGTTTTTCGCTGGCATAGAGCTTTTAAGGAAGGCAGGCAAAATGTGGAAGATATTGAACGTGAGGGACGACCTTCAACGTCCGTCATAGAGACAATGATTAACACAGCTGTGGTTATCATCAAGGAGGACCACAGAACTACAGCATGTCAGATGCATGCTCTCTTGAATATTTCTGTAGGAAGTGCTCACTCAATCATGACAGAACATTTGCAATGGAAACATGTTTGTGCGCGATGGATTCCAAAATTGTTGACACCTGAGCAAATGCAGTATGGAGTGGATGTGTGCACAGAATGGAAAGAAAGACGGGAACAAGGAGACAATTTTTTAAAATGCATCATTACAGCAGACGAAGCTTGGTTGTACCACTATGACCCAACCATGAAAGAACAAGGTAGTGAATGAAAGCATCTGTCTTCGCTTACTCCCAAGAAAGCAAAAACTGTGAAATCGGCTGGTAAAGTCATGACCATAATTTTTTTTTATTATGAAGGAATTATGTATCAACATGCTGTCAAATCCGGTAATACCATAAACAGCCCGTACTGTGTGAATGTCCAATGAACAATGGTGCAGCATGTTCAAAGGAAACATCCATTGCTCTGAAATGGATTCCTATTGCACCATGACAATGCGCGACCACATATTGCTGGTTGCGTACAGGATGTTTTGCAGCAGAACAACATAGAGATTTTACCACATCCTCCATACAGTCTCCTGATCTCGCTCCATGCGATTTCCGGCAGTTTCCTGAACTTAAGAAACCATTGCGAGGCAAACACTTTGCAAGCAACAAAGAATGTTTAAAGGCTGCAGAGACAGTTTTGAAAAAGCTCTCAAAAAACGGACAGAACATTGGGATAAATGCATTGCGTGCCGCGGTAGTTATTTTGAAAAAGACCATGTAAATGATGATGATTAAAGGTAGTCTGTATTTTTTATAATTTTAGTCTTACTGAACAGCCCTTGTATATATATATATATATAAAGAAACTTCTTTTAAATAAAGAAATACTCTAACTTTATATATAAGACTGAATTCAGTGGCACTGTTCAAGTTTTTTTTATTGTGCCATTTTCAACTTAGTTTGAAGCTTATTGAAACTTGAATTGGTAGCCATCAATTTCTTCAACTCTAATTATGTTTATTTTTCCCTTACAAGTGAGTTACTTCTGTTTTATACTGATTTACTTCATTTAAGTTAATTTCCAGGATTTTAAACTGCAAAAAAATATACGTAAATTGTTAGCAATTTAGTAATATTTTCCATTAATTATAATATGGAATAAAAGGCTAATTATAATATGGTTATATAATATAATAATATGGTTACTAATATAAAATGGCAATAAAGATACAAAAACACATGTCAAATATGAATAAAAAGTAGACGGTAATAATGTTATAGTATTACATTATTTATAATGTAATTGTATATGATATAATAAATGTTCCGGTTTGAATAGAAACTTTTCTCTGCCTCGGAATGGCAACAGTCAGAACTTGACCTTCGATTTGTTTGGCATTTTAATAAAATCCTTTTAAAACTAGATTCAATGTTGATTTAGACAGGAATACCTTTGAACTGCACAGATGTGGCATTTAGATTCATCGTTAAAATTCAGTTAGATGCTGCACCATTCATCTATTAGATTCATGCACATTAGCACGTACAATTGTAATGGACAGATTTTTAATATGCTCTGACACGATTTTAACCAGAAAGAGGAAGCTAAAAAAATTTTTTTTAAATAATATTTAAAAATGACTGTGTTTTAAAATAATTTCAAATGTGTTAAAATTGCATTTAAGGCTTCTAGGAATTGAGATCAAGTTTTAAGGTCTTTTGCCCCACTGTGAGTAAGAGGGAAAAACTTTAAAATCACACTGTTTTGTTTTCTTTCGATGGATATGAATGTATTTATGAATATACTTTGTGGCATTATGTTCGAGTTTCACTAAAAAATCTTTATTTAGTTTACATTTCCTCTATTAGTAATAGCTGTATAATATGAAAGGTTAATTATAAATTAATAATACGGGTTAAAAGGCTTTTCTATATTGTGAAGAGAAGCCATCATTCTTCAACTTTGACAGCTCTTGCTTTTTAAATATCATCCTCATTTTATTGGGTTATTGCGGCATTAAAGCATCAATAGTACTTTTTTTGACATTAATCATTCTTAAATTTTTCTAACATTTATTTTTTTAGTTGCCTTTTGATAAATTTCAGTTTATTGTACATTAGTGTCATAAAATAACACTTATTTGTAAAAAACAAAGACAAAATTATTTTAAACACAAAAGATTTTTTTTCACTCAGTGTCACATTAATTTCACAGACAGTAAGTATTTCACAAATTTTCTTAATTCTTAAAGAAAACTAATAAAAGACCTTAGGCATCATTGACTGGAAAGAATTTGAGATCTTAGTATCATATAAAAACAATAACAGTCCTTTGAAAGTAAGATAAAAAATACAAAAAATTTTTACTTATCAAAATTATTGTTACTTGTATCCTATCTTACCTATTTCACGAGGTGCTGGGGTTGGATATTGAAAATGAGGTTGTGCAGCAACATTTGTAAAAAAATCTGGAGCATTTCTCAGCCTTTGTTGGAGGTTTGGCATAGGGAAATGAGGCCTGGATGAGGGAAATGAATCTGGATGTACAAATCTGTTTGGTGGTGTTTGTGTTACCCGTAACCTTCGAGGTTCTAGACCATCTGTGCTTGAATAACCTAATAAATTTTGAGCTCTTGAATTTAAAAATCTTTGACGGATTTGTACGCGCCTTTCCTCTAGACAAAGTCGATACAAGTTATCTAGTGCAATTTGAACAGGATCAAAACCTGTAAGAAGGTAAAAGAAAACTTAATTCACAATTTTTGCTTCTGACATATTTCTACTCAATATTAAGAATAAGATTTTTAAATGCTTTATTTATAGGGTATTTGATAAATTTTGCCACTTTTAAAGGTATCATACGAAATCAATGAATTCGTATACATCAAAGTTAGGACTGCACACAATTTTTTTTTTCTTTCAAAATAAAACCAAATTTTGCCAATAGATGACATACTGTAAAACAAAACATACTGTAAAACTAGTAACATACTGTAAAACAACAATGAGAAAAATTATGACTGCGCAGCATTTACTTTTGCAACATTTGTAAGAATAATTCTAATTACTATTAATAATATAACAGTCTATCATAATTCAGTTGTACAGCTTCTTTAAAGGATCTAAATTCATACATTTTTGTATTATCAACAAATACAGCACCACCTATTGGTGAAATTGTGAATTAAAATATAACCAAAAAGGGGAGGAAACACACTGTATGATTTTTACAATGATAGTAAAAAAATTATTATAGAGGGATACTGAAACCTTGCTACACTTTCATTGGTAATGTATAAAAACTGTCCTGTTTTAAGACATGCTCAAATTTACAGGATATCCCATATTTCAAAAATGGAATGCATTTTCGAGAGATTCTAATTTAGTCTTTCTTCTTTAGGAAACAAACAAACTCCTCTGCCATTTTGATAACAAATACACCATTTAAACACATAAAAAAATTAAATGCAAACAAATAAAAAAGGGGGAGGAACAATAAATTGCAGCACAATCTATGATGTAAAACAGAATATTAGAGACTTGAATGCCATTAAGGTACGTAGCATATTCGGAAACTAAGTACCGTTTCATTCTAGTGCCGTCACAGCGCTGTAGTAGGCATCCTTCGCATGCGCACTAGTCTTTTTGTTCACTGACTTTCAATTGTCGCCATTTTGGTTGCTCTATGCTGTGTTTTCAGTTTGCTGTGCACATTCAAAATGTTTAAGACAATTAGTTCTCCCGCTGACTGTGAGATTCGTGCCGTGATTAAATTTCTGAACGCGAGGAATGTTAAACTGGCCGAAATTTATCGTCAAGTGACAGAAGTTTACGGTGAATAAGCGATAAGTGATGGAATGGTGAGAAAGTGGGTAAGAATGTTTAATGCAGGTCGAACAAATGTCCACGCCGAGGCTCGGAGTGGTCGGCCTTCTGTTGTCACCGATGGTTTGGTAAGGAAAGTTGATGAAGCAATTCATGAGAACAGATGCTTCACAATGACAACTCTTTCGGAGGCATTTCCACAAATTTCACGTACTGTTTTGTTCGAAATTGTGTCTGACTGCTTGAATTATCGCAAACTGTGTTCCCGATGGGTTCCAAAAATGATCACTGATGTTCACAAAACAAAGCGACCTGGTAGTGCCCTGACATTTCTCATGCGGTACAGTGATGAGGGAGAAAACTTTTTAAACCAAATTGTGACAGGTGATGAAACTTGGGTGTGTCATTTCACAACAGAATCGAAACAACAATTGATGGAGTGGAGACACACTCATTCTCTGAAAAAACAAAAGTTCAAAGTGACAATGTCATCACAAAAAATCATGTGCACTGTCTTCTGGGATAAGAAAGGCATTTTGCTTACTGAATTTCTTCCCAGAGGTGAAACCATTAATGCGGCACGATATTGCGAGACTTTAACAAAACTAAGGCGTGCCATTCAAAACAAACGAAGAGGAATGCTCAGTAAAGGAATTGTGTTGCTCCATGACAATGTTCGGCCCCATACTGCTGGTGTTACTCAATCATTAATTCGACAGTTTCATTGGGAGCAGTTCGATCACCCGTCGTACAGCCCGGACTTGGCACCGCCCGACTATCACTTGTTCCTGCACATGAAGCACGAGCTCGGTGGCAAGCCCTTTGGATCTGACGATGACACGAAAAATGCTGTGGAGTCATGGTTATCGAAACTGGCGGAAAGTTTCTTTGGCGATGGTATACAAAAACTGGTCACCCGCTATGACAAGTGTTTGATCATTGGTGGAAATTATGTTGAAAAATAGTTTAAGACATGTATTTTCATGTAAAAATAAAATTGGATTCGAAAAAATTGTTTTACTATTTTTTTTCCCAAAACGGTACTTAGTTTCCGAATACGCCTCGTATTTTCCCTATAAAAAATGCATTAAAAACTAACATCCGACATTCTTCATATATTTCCTAAATAATAATTCAAAAAGTTCTCAAATTTTTCAAATCATTCATAGAACAACAAGTACAAAACAAAAATTATTTAACATTAAACAATGCAAAATTTCAAATCCGCATTTAACAAAAACAAATTTAAGAACACAGTTTTTTAAAAATACATAATATACATTTAAGAAGATGCAAACGAAATTTAGTAAGTGAAGTGTATAATTTAAACTCTAGAATCTAAAAGTTCATTTTCTTGATACAATTAGACAAAATATATTTGAGCAACAGTTCAAATTTTTCCTCCCCCCCTCTCCAAAAATCTGTTATTCATTACAGTTTCCAAGAAACAGTATCATAAAGAAAATGCAAGGAAAAACAAAAAATTAGAATGCCATAATAAATCTGAAAAGAACAGAAAATATGTGATCATTCTTACACATAAATATACCGTAATTATAACAAGTGCAGTACTTATACTGTTTGCAACATAAAAATGATGTTGAAAATAATTAAGAATCTAGTTCAAGAGAAAAATAACTACAATATGCTTAAAACTTTAAAGATTAAAATTATAATTCTAATCATTGCAAAACAAACATAACTGAATGAACTTTATTTTTCTCTTTGATATCCATGCTCCCCACCCAGATGCTGAACTTATGACTCCAATTTACTCAAGTCTGGCTTGTATTTAATCATCTTAAGACTAACACAAGGGTGTGAATTTTTGGTAGTTAAGCTGCTCTTGTCATTACTTAAAATAATTTCATATGTGAACATCTATCTGCTTGCTAAAAAGTTGAACTGAATGTGGACAAAATAAAAAAAAGCAATGAGATTTTTCCATAGATGAAAATTTCACATGAAGTGATGCCCAACACGTTGATATCATGAAACGATCTTCTTTTTCTAAATCTTTTCACAAATGTCTCGAATTTATTCATTCATAATGTTGAACTTTTGAAATTATGTTCTTCCAAAAGGTAAATGTCTCTTTTTTGCACTCTTTGCCAAAACATAATCTTTTAAAATCAATTTTGTTTGCTTATATAGACTTTGTTTCTTACAACTCTACTCCGGTAATTGTATTTTCTGGCTCTTTTAAAACAATTAAATGTAGGCTGTCTCTTGTTAAAATTAATCCATTCTGGAAATTTTCTAGTTTGCAACACAGTTTTCTAGTTCATTACAGTTTGCAACACTAGGATAGGCCATCTAGGATAGGCCATTTGTTACCATTTGTTTGTCACTTGTTTACTTTCTAGGATAGGCCATTTGTTACTCCTTTAAGCAAAGCACATTTATACTTTTGATATACGACTTACTACGATTTCGTTTTTCTTCCACTCACATATGAAGTTTTCAACACTGTCAAACATCCTTGCAGCAGCCTGATTTCCATTTTCTTTTGCAAATTGAATGACTTTACATTTGAAACCAGCACTGTGTTTTGTTTGGCAGAAGCCATATTTACTACTAAAAGGAACACTAGATCAACTGTATTTCAACCAAAGGAGATGCAATTTACTAAACCTTTGATGTTCACATCAAAATCATGGCTTCAAATTACTGCAGAAAGAGAAAACATCTGACTCTGAATTCCACAAATTCATTTGGTTCATAAGTCCATTCTTAACTCAAATGTCCTCATTTTCTTGAAAATCTACAATAACATTATTGTACACACTTCCATTGAATACAATCCACTCGCTTTACAGAATCAATTACTCCCTCTAGCATTTCACTCATAGACATATTGTTCCCCTTAACAGTTGTCAATTCAGTAGAGCATTGCAAATTTATCTTTAATCAGGGTTGCCACTCAAACTGCAGAATAAAATTCCCTGACATTTCCAGGTTTGCCAGGTGTGTTTTAAGAAAATTCCAGTCTTTCCATGTACTGCATGTTGGCTGTGCTAAGAGGTAAATTAATTATGGTAAAACTTGACAACACAAAAATTTGCAAATTATATATATATATAATACAATCCCCAAAACATTACTACTATAATTATAATAGTTGTTGTTTTCTCCACTGAATATTGAGATTAGAATCAGGA
>KK119324.1:242677-259539 GCA_000611955.2 Stegodyphus mimosarum | reverse complement strand
GGGGGGGGGGACAAGTCTTTTCACTTTCATTTTGGTGTGCTTGTGGATTTGATATAAGAAACCAGTTTCTTCATGCTTCACACAGCCATATCAACCATTCTGTAGTTTGATGAGTGAAAAGATAAAGCCATATTGATGGCTGTGAAATATGAGGTTAAAAATTAAAAACCAGCAGATTTGGTGATCAGTTGCATCAGTGGCAAAATTTGAAGCTAAAAATTAAAAACCAGAAGACTTGCTGCATGAGCAGCAGTGAAATATGAAGCTAAAAATTTAACATTAGGAGATCTGGTGATTTGCTACTTCAGTGGTGGCGAAATACAAGTATGAGGCTAAAAATTAAAAACTTGGGGATTCAGTGATGTGTGATGACAACCTGGGAGAGTTGGCTATGAAAGAAAGTTTTACCTCATGTTCAATAGGCAAAAATGGCCACAAAATAACAGGGGCAGTAATAATAATGTCTTCCAATATCTTCAAATTAAAACAACTTCCTGATTCAGAATTAAGTACAGGGTTTGTCCATAAAATAATGAAACTGGGTCTGGTAAAAATAATTTATTGATCCAATTGGTACATATTGTTAAAATTCTTCAAAATAGTCTCCTTGGCCATTAATACATTGCTGCCCCCACATTGCAAAGGTTCTCCCGTAAGTCAGCTGCCATAAACTCTTTCAGAGATCCTGTGACAGCCCACTGGATAGCTGGAAGATCTTCGAAATGGCAATCTTTTAAGCTTCTATTGAGTTTAAGGAACAGAAAATCTGCTGGGCTCACACCGGACTGCAGTAGTTGCAGCAAGGTTGCAACTCCCTTAAATGCGAGATAAGCAGTCACAACAAAGCCTATATAAGCTGGAGCATTGTCATGGTGGAGTTTCAGTGATTGGCCATCTCCAGTTGTTTCCATTTGATGGCTCTGTACAGGTGTGCAAGCCCTTTGCAGAAAATGGCATTGATGGTTTGTAACAGATGTACAAATTCTTTGTGGACCACTCTACACTTCCACACTCTTGCTTTCTTGGGGCACAGGGAGTTTGAGGTGTGCCACTTTAGCACTTGACTTCAGGGTTATATCGGAACACTCACGATTCATCGTCTGTTATTACATCATGTAAAAAAGTATGGTTCACTTTCTAACTGCTCCAACATCTCACGGGAAACGTCAACTCATCATTGTTTTTGCTCATCACTCAACATTCACTGGCACTAATTTCACAAACCTTCCACATATTCAAATTTTCTTTTCACAAATACAATTGCACATTTTGAGGTCTTTGGCAATTAATCTTACACTCAAACGACAGTTGGAGATCAGAAGAAAATTTTTTTTTTACTCTGGACACTTTTCATCCAAACTACTTGTTGAAAGATGTCCAGATTGCTCCATGCCTTCAATGGTCTCCTGCCATTCTTGAACTCACGAACCACAGAAAAACATTGGTCCTTGGCAGGGTGTCGTATTTATAAGCCTCCTTAACCAAAGCAAGTGTTCCAGATGTGCTTTTGTCCAGATGAATGAAAAATTTAATCGGGTAGCGCTGTCCAACAAATATTCCATTTTTGATGGTTTTTGCCATGACAAATACTCAACAACAGCTTTTGCCCCATGTGTGATCCTTGCTATGTCAGAGCTCAGATGTGACTGCAGCCCAGTTCATTGCTTAGCTTAGATGACCCCACCACAAATGCTGCTACTAGGAAGTGTGCTGCTGGTGACTAGAGTACCATATGACAGCCAATCTCGTTATTTTATAGACAAACCTTGTATTTGTCTTCAAGGAGAAAACTTTTATCTTTGCTCCTGATACTAAAAAAAAAAAAAAAAAAAAAAAAAAAAAAAAAAAAAAAAAAAAAAAAAAAATTTTCTTCAATGATTAAAAAAAAAAAAAAAAAAAAAAAAAAAAAAAAAAAAAAAAAAAAAAAAAGCTTTTCCTCAGGTATAAGAGATTGAAACTATAACAATATATTATTACTTTTCTACACGTATAGAATATTCTTTCTTCAAAGAAATCCAGATCTTGACTTCGGACATCTCAAGTTGCAATCCAAGAATGATCTGCATCCTCTTCTAGTCCTACAACTGCCCAAATTGTACATTGAAGAACACACAAAATATGCAATACACATATACATGCATATGTATGCACATATTGGTGTTAGCTTTCAAATATGAAAAAAATAGAAAGTTTCAAGCTGCAAGACAATACATTAAACTGACAAATTCAACTTATTTTATAATGCATAACTTGAATTTTTACATTGGTTATAACACTATCTTGATGTAAAACATATCACCTTAATATTTAGTTGATTATAACCTTAATATTTAATCATATTATTGCAAATTATTTGGTTACATATCATTTTTATTGCTTCAATAGTGTTTTCATTTTGCATTGTATCATTTTCTGTACTTGTTACGTTTTTAATGATAATGTTTTTTGCTTTCAATGGTCCTTTTCCGATAATTTTTACGCTTTTCCAGTTCTTCCTTTTTAATATTTTCTGTTTACCCCACTTTCCTTTCTTGATTACACTTTTGAAATATGTCAACAGATAAGAATAGATTTTATTAGTTACAATTTAAGCGTATGAAATTCTTGAACTATCTCTATTTCTTGTACAAATGCAAACATCAAAATATCATTCCCAAATTTATACAAGTTAAGTGTAGTCTCAAATCTTCTGTTCACATTTCGAAAATTATGCATAAATTCAAATTGTCACTACTTCGTCACACTATAAGAAACACGTGCAAATGCTTGGCTAAAATTAAACATGAACTATATCACCTTCATTTAAAAATTGCCAATTCTACTTTAAATTTTTCCTCATTTGATCATAAATCTTGGTCTAGTGCTGAAACTGCTTGTCAATGCTATAAACACATCCTTGTTTCTAAATTCCAAAGTCTTACGCCCCTTTCAGCTAGCCCCGCCCATCTTACGGATCTTCCCAATGTTAACACTAATCCCATTGTTAATATCTCGAAGGTGAATCTCGCAGAGGATCAAATGAATGCATTAAAATATAACTTTAACTTTTCTAAATCATTGAAACCTTCAATTCCTCAAATTATCACTGCTATTAAAAAAGCTTTTAAATTCTCTATAATTTTAGAAACACAGAAAGATACCATTTGCCACTTAATTACCTATAATGTGAATTTTAACAATAATTCATTTGTTTCGAATTTCAACCAAAAAGAAAAGAAAGCCTTACGTGAAATTCATTCTAATCCTAATATTATAATTCGAAAGCTGATAAGGGTGGACAGATTGTGGTTATGGACAAACAAACATACATTAATGGGGTCATGAAACTGAAAAGTGAAGGCCCATACTGTTCGATCCCTAAAGATCCCTCAACTTCTGACCTCACAAAAGTTAAAAAGCTGTTAAATCTTCTCATATACTTTCGACTCAGCTTAAGAAATCACTCATTCCACCTATTGCTAACTGTGCTAGATTTTATGCTCTCCCCAAAGTTCACAAAATTGGAATTCCTTTTCAACCTATATTTTCCAATTTAGAAAATTTAGGCATTGCACCTTTTGGTCAAATATTTAGTTACCGTATTTTCCCCTTTACTTTCCAACAATATTCACACCATAAAAAATTCTTTCGAAGTCATCGATAAACTTAAAGATATTTCCCCTTTGCACTTATGGTTTCGTTTCATGTTAAATCACTGTTTATTAATGTTCCAATTGAAGGGACGCTAAAATGCCTTGAAACTAGGCTTTGAAAATTCCCCTCACATATTGAAATTGAAGACTTAATTTCCCTCACTAAAGTCTCTGTAAGTCAAACTCACTTTGTTTTCCAAAATGAATATTATCGCCAAATTGAAGGACTAGCTATGGGTAATCCCCTCAGTCCTGTACTTGCCGACATTCACAAGTACTATTTTGAGGTCAAATTATTTGAAAAACTATCTTTTCGTCTGTGGATTCGCTACGTAGATGACACTTTCGCTCTTTTCGAAGGTGATAAGGAAGATTTATCCCAGATTTTATCTGTTATAAATTCGATTGACTCAGCGATCCATTTGAGACTGAATCTGATAATACACTTCCTTTCCTTGATATTCTTATAATCCGCAATGAACCTAATTTCAGCACAACTGTTTACCGTAAACCCTTTTCTGTTTGTTTACATCCCCATGCTAAGTCATGTCACCCGGGTAAGCGAAAAATGGCTTCATGCCTTGACCGAGGATTTTCTCCTGTAGTCATTGATAAAGCTGTTCGAAAGTTCTCATCGTGCCATCTAACACATTCTGATGTCAGAAATAACATTAATAACTTGTTGTGCTTCCATTTCATCTTTCTATCAGTTACAAAATTGCAGAGATTTTACACAAGTTTAATTTTCAAGTTGTTTTCTCGCCTATAAATAAAATCCAAGATTCGGCTCTTAAAGATTCTATTTCTGACTTTAACTCTTAGGAAATTTATAGCATATTATGTCAGTGTGACTTAAGTTATTTGGCCAAACAAAAAGAGCATTTAAGTTTCGCATTTTTAAGAAAAGAACATGAATCTCACATTCGAAAAGGCGAAATTAACAAATCTTTAATAGCATAGTTGGAAATTCAATCACAATTTTGATTTTGGTTCTGCTAAAATTATCCAGACAGCTGGTTCTATTAAGGAACTGGATTTTCTTGAAGCATTTCACATTTACAAAAATTTATCCTGTTCAGTCAACAATTTCAATTCCAATCCAGTCTTGCCTAATGCCTTCACAATTCTACTAACTGAACCCTTCATTTTTAGTTACTATTTCTGCCGACAGATGGCGCTATTGGCTTTTCCACTGGTCGCTTGTGGGTATAAATACGATCAACATTCACTTTCTTGCTTTTGCAGAATTTTTTGCTTCTGATGGAGGGGGACCTGTTTTGCTCTAGAAATTGATTGGGATTTTACAAAATCTATGCCGAATACAAGGTTGTTTGTTGATTTGCCTGTTTTATTTAGTTGATTGTTTAAAATTTTACTTTTGACTAATTTCAATGGATTTTGTAGTTTGACAGAAATTTGTCCTGATTAAAACAGAAATAGAGCACAGAATCCTTTACGGAAATGCTTTTCAAATGTGACGAATGTTAAATTAAAACTAATGTGCATATAATTATACGGGTAAATTGTTTTCATGATAAAGAAATATACATTTATAGATTTAAAGAAAAATTAAATGCATATCTCTACCTCTTAAATGTAAGTTATGTTCAAGATAAGATGAACTAAGATAAATTGAAACAGTTGATGTCAAAAATTTTGAAAAATATACCATCTGTGATTCTAACTGCAAGCATCTGGCAACACTAGACGCAGTTTCAGATTCTTGTTCAATAAAAATGAGATTTTCATTTCTTTTCCTTTTCTTGTCATGTCTCTTTTTTTCTGGGGGAAGGGAGGCTAACAGAAAATATATATGAACCCCCCCTTTTTTTTTCAAATGTCACCTTCAATTCTGAGACATACATCCACATGAAATCATGTGTGGGAGTAATCAAATTGAAGGAAAAGGAGCAATGTGGTACAACTCATCATTGCTTGCTCTTCTTACTTATCAAAGTTCACATGGTAGCAGAAACTACCTGCAGAGGATTATAATTCATCTGATGAAAAATTCATCGCCCAAGAACACAAACAAACTGTTTATGGAGTACCACAGTACCAGATATAATAATAATAATAATAATAATAATAATAATAATAATAATAATAAATATTCCTATGAAAAAATACTTCAGATATATGATGAAACATGTATAAATATGTTTATACATATTTATATATATTTCATCAAACGGTAAGATTTTGCAGCAAAAATATGTCTAAAATTGAAAAGCCAGTGCAAAAACTGAATTTAAAATCGCTTCATTCATCCTATCTTGACAAAAATACAAATAATTGATTATTTTAACTTGGATAAAAGTAACTACTAATTCCTTTTCAGATTGCACTCAAAAACTAGGTTGTGAGTATAGTAGAAAGAAAAGGTTTTTTTGGTACTTATAGTTTCCCTTCCTCAAATCTCCAACATTTGGAAATGCACATCATTTAGCTCTTTTGCAAATATGGAAAATGTAACTTAATTCTCGGGTGTGAGTCTCAGACAGCAATGAGATATTCCACTCATCAGTTTCGCTTTTTAAAAAAAAAAAAAAAAAAAAAGAAAAGAGTATAGTAGAAAGAAAAGGTATTTTTGGTACCAATAGTTTCCCTTCCTCAAATCTCCAACATTTGGGAATGCACATGCAGATTGTAAAGATAAAATGTCTTTATCTGGTCTTAGCAATGCATACAGTGGTTACATTAATTATTAATACAGTGGTTACATTACACACCGTATTAAGAAAATCATAGTATTGAATCATTTCATAATATTGAAGATAAATAAAAGATGACAACAAAATCTATATATCACAGATATGATTTTATTTCAGAATAAAAGCAATTAACAAATCAAAAAATGTTACAACAAAACAAAAATCAGAGAAGGAACACTCACCTAATACATCTCGTAGAGTAGGTTCACTCGGAAATTCTTCTATTCCATTATGTACATCATTTGCCTCTGAAAGTTAAAAAACAAACTATATGAAAAAAATGCACAACATACATTTTAAATATGTACAAACATAAATCTTTTTAAAGGACACAGTAAAAGTTGCTGAATACTTAAATCTTAGTATGAAAATAAATTTTTAAATGATTTCTTTGTAAAATAACCATGCATTATCAATAGCTCTGGTATTTACTGAAAATATTAAACCAGCCCAACTTATTTATATATATAAGTTATGAAAATTAGGGGCAAATTCAAGTTTCACCCCTGAAGGCAAAGCTTTATGTAACATAAATAAATAATATTTTAATAATCAATTTTGATTTATTAGCAGCAATGGTAATTGGTAATTTGGAATTAGTACTCTGATTATTAGTAATCTGAAACAGTAACAAGTAACTTACTTGACAAATTTTGGAATAATCCGAGGGGGGGGGACTTTTCAAGAAAATAAGAGTCTGATATTTTCAAGATCATTTTGATTTTTCAAGAAAATCTTTCATGCAGCAAAGATTACCCAGACAAGAAAATATTAACTAAAATGATGCTTTAAAGATGGCAGTTTTAAATTTTTTCCGGGAAAAAATTATTATATGTTTTAAAATGCATAATAAAAATGCAGAATTTAAAATACCAAGTTTCTGATAACTGAAAATAAAAATATAAAAAATATAAAGACTGCTTTTCTAAAATAATTCATTAATTTCCAGTCAAGTGCGGTTTTAAATACTCACAACAAATGCACAGTAGCTCATGATGATGACTAAATGATCCAAAAAACCACAGAAGGGCAAATTACTTCACGTTTAAGGTTTCTAAAAAACAAAGTTTGGGCTATGACATTCATACCTTGGAGATCATACATATGACTTTGATTTACTGAGAAAGAAATGCATAGAAAACCATTATAGTAATTTTAAAAAATACTCAATTTTGGAACATTCTGATTCATTTAATTTGAATTATCAATACAAATTAATATTAATGTTTAGTACATTTCACTGCAGGGAAAAATTTACTGATCAAAAAAACATTTTTTTTTATTATCTTTCTAAAGTACATTTCTGCATGTTACATCAAGCTCAGGGATAACCTTATGCCAAAGCTTAGCTCTGGTTTTTCTCAATTTTTATACAAAATCAAAGCTTATGTTTTTTGAAGAAACCCATAATTTTAAATGAAGGCCTAAATAAGATGAATTTGTATAACTCAATCATACACACAAAACAAAGGGGTCTTATTAATATAATATTTACATAAGCTGCTAGTAAAATCAGCACAGGTGCTATCAACTGGAATCTTTTGGAAGAGCAAATGTACAAGAAAAACCCAAAGGGCTATATCAGTCTCAAAACGGCATTTTGCGTTGTTTCGCTTTCTGCATCGATTCACTGATTTGTTGCCACCAAATATTATCGGCATGTATTATACTTAAAAGAAATTAAATAATGAAGAATCTGCATGAATGAACGAATGTTCCTCGCACTGCGAAAAAACAACGGTACCTAGAGCCATCCAATTTTGAATAACGTAGTCCTCCAAACGAACATGGGCATCTGGAAGCCCTAATTTGGAATTTGTTTTATTATCTATTTCAAATTTTGTAAAACTTTAACGAATTTTTGATTAACAAACTCTGATTTCAAAGCAAGCAATGGCTAAAAAAAAAAAAAAAAAAAAAAAACTGCAGACATAAGACTGTGCAGAGGAAATTGTTGAATTGAATTTTATGTGGTTTAAGAGCAAAGAACATGACACTCAGTAAATAAAGGTAACACAAAAAGTGACCTTCTGGGCATAATATAAAATCTGTAAGCTTGCAGATTTTCACTTTTTTTAAAAAAAAGAATGATTTATGTTCCTTAATTATATGTATAAAAAATTAATACTACCTAGTTCTGTTGCTACATTTCATATCACACTGACAAAGAATAGTATTATGGAAATAAAAGAATAAAGAGAACCTTAAAAAAATAATTAATGAATTTTACAGATAAAGAAGAAAATAAACTGAAAGCTGAACTTGTAAAGAAAGCAAGCAATTTTGCAAGTCACACAAGGAAAAAATAGACTGACAAAAGACATTATGGATATTTCTAATAGTTTTTTTAATGATGGCAAAAGGAAATTTTTTTTAAGGCTTGATAAATTATCACTGTAGAGCAGAATTAACACAGAAAACAGATATCAAATAACTGAGATCAAGAAAAGATTGTGAACAAACCTTGAGAGCACAATAAACATGGGAATAAAATGTCAATTTCTGTTCAGCAAAATGACACGATTTGGTACGGGAAATGCTATAACCAGCAATATTCATAAAATAAATATTACAGGCAATTAGAATGTCAAGAAAAGGGAGTTCTCCAATGAAAAGGGTGAGCTGCACTTATATGCTAATGGAATCCTGGAATTGCTTTTTCAAACCTACTTTGATAAATGGGTAGTAGAATTTATATCCACATTCCATTTCTTATTTAAACACAATACAAAAGTACTGAGTTTTCCGGATTTAGACATAATCTAATAAAAATACATAAAATTTTTATTTCACAGCTCTTTTAATTTGACATTAATTCCGTATGAATTTAAATTATAAATAATAGAAACTTATCCACACTGGAATCATTTCAGGTAACATTTCTTTTAGGGGGTAGGCCATGGTAAGGATCATTCTCATAAAAAGTGGAAAGGGCTACACACATCATTTTTGAAAAGATATTTTATTTTATATACTCTGAATAAAAAAACTTATACAGCTTAAAAATAAAATATAATCCACTAATATATAACAGATAAGTTTTTATTTTCACACAGACAAACTAGCATTAACAGTCACTGAATTCCTGAACTGGTATTAGTAATCGATGCTCATGAACTACATGCAAGACTGTGCTTATAAAACATATTCACAGCAAATGCATTGTGCTCACTACTCCATTGTTATTACTAAATGAATTGCACCAACCCCAAACAACTGCCTGCAATACAGGTTTCCGAACATTGCATTCAAAATTTCATGTTTCCTTGCACCACCCTGTACACGTTGCATGGTTAATATCAGCACAGTAGCTGTAACATGAAAGAAGAAATGAGAATATCCACATTATTATTTTTTTAAATTTATTATCTCTCAATATAGAAATGTATGCTTCTGTTAGACTTTCCCTAAAACTAGCATTACTGTTTCTGAAAGGTGAAATGTCAGAAATTGTTTACCATAACCGGTTTTTCTTTTAATTATGAAGATAGATCCAGAAAAACGTTACAAGAGTAATGAAGAATTATTTATTAATAACAGGCAAAAATACCAGAGGGAATCAACAGGCACACTTGCACCTATCATTTTTACACATAATCACCAAATCTATTTAAGCATTTATTTGAATGTAGGACCAACTTGTTTAACTCAACTTAGCAGAAATCACGTCCCTGCCCACTGAACCTGTTCTCAGTGGCTGTTTTCACATCACTGTCTGAAGGAGAGATAATTCCAGATAAATGTTCCTTCAATTTTGGAAAAAGAAAATAAGCATTGAGTGCTAAATCTGGGCTATATGAGGGGTTGAATTCAGACTTCCTACTTAAACTTTTACACCAACTGCCAGTAAGGGGGCGGGCATCATCATGCAGGAGAATGACATCATAACTCAAAATCCACTACGTCAGATGACTTCCTATAACCTTGTCAAGGAGGCACAATAACAATCAGCAGTAATAGTATGGCTCGCACCTAAAAAGAGACCACTTTACTTACTGTCTTGCCATTTCAATTGTTCTGATGCTGAAATTACTCTACGTACCCACAAAACCACTGCTGGTCAACTAGTGCCATCTGTCTACACTCTGACAGCAAAGCCACAATAATTACTTTTCAAATGCTAATGTTTACAACCTATTTTTTGGATCCATCTACATCCTTTTCAGTTGAAATCAAGTACAACTAATATGGCCCTTAAAACTGCTCAGAACTTAATACTGAACTTTATTTCATTACACACATTTAAACAAGAAATAAAAAAAACTGATGTAGACAATACATTACTTTCTTGCACAGCTTATTAAATTGCAGACCTTTTTTGCTACACTTCATTTACACTTATTTCCTTGAAATTCATTAAAGATACATTGCTCATTCAATCAATTCAGTTCTCATTTTGCGGGAAGGCAAAAATATATAAAGTCAAAAAATATAAATATAAAATCAATCAATATAAAAACTCAAAACATCTTCATTGAAAATTGCAAAATACAGGAAACCTATAACATCAAATACAGTAAAAAAAAAATTTCTGAATTGAAATTAGATTTTCTATGCAAAAACAAGAAATTTGGCCAACAGGGAAAATGACAAAACTTTCAGTGCAGACATTTAAAGTTAACTTTTATTCTAATGGGGGAAAAAGTTTATGCACCAACTGATTTTAATTTACTATGGGGTAATAAGAATTTGAGTGTAAACAAATGAAGCCCAGCACCACCTTAAACTTTTAAATTTTTGATAATTCTACAACTATTGCATGCAGATCAACTAAAGGCATAAAATTCTTAACCAGAACGTGTAAGAATAAACATAATTCAACCACTTTTAAAGCAAAAAATGCAAAATTTAGCAACATATGAGAATAAATAAATAAATAAATAAATAAATAAGAGCTCATTGAGCTGGATAACGGAGTGGGTTAGCAGTCCCACATACAAAATTTCAAATTTCAGTGCTCTCTGTCTAATCGTTTTTGAGTTTATGCAAGATATACACATTTGTACGTATGTACAGACATCACACACACACAAACAAAAAACAAAAAAAAAAAAACCTCTGAATCCATACAACCCATTTTGAAAAAAATAATCCTTTATTCTGTCCATATGTACACATGTCATAAGGGGGCTGAATGAATATTTTCATTGAAATATAATACTTGAAATTTTTTGCAATTACAATACTTACTTTACTTTGTACAAGAAAGTAAAATAATCACACACAGAATAATAAGAGCATTTATTCAAAGAAAAAACAAAACTAAATACAGAACAAAATGACACATACAAAATGATATTGGACACTGAAGAAAAACACATAACAACGTGAATTCAAAACTTTATTTTTATCAGAAAAAATTACATACATTAAATTTTAATGGTTTAAGTGTTAACGTTTAGCATTTGTAAAATAAAAAACAAATACACCAAACAGCCATTACATTATGACCACCTTCCATCTGTAACAATGGGCTCGCTGAGTAACAAAAGCACTGAGCATGCACTGCTGATGTTGAAGTATACAAAGCGGCTATGCATTGTCTTTCCAATTATAGTGCAATTAGCGACATAATGGGAAAAGCAGATGATTTATCAGACTTCATTAAAGGTCAAATCGTTATGGCTCAGCGACTGGCAATACCAAAACCAGAAACGGCACATTTTTGGGGCTGTTTACATGCAGTTGTTGTGAACATATATCGAAAGTGGTACATTGGATGGCAAAACAAGTAGTCGCCACCCAGCAGTGTGTCATCAACGGTGTATGGATTCCAGAGGAGAGTGGAGATTGCTACGCACTATTCACCATGACCGAAGAGCTACAACAGTCGAAATCACCACCAGCTATACCAGTGGCAAGTCAGACAGTGTTTCTCAGCATACTGTGCAGTGTATATTGCTGTATATGGGACTACACAGCAGGAGGTGGAAGCATATCCCTGCACTGATGGCACGCCATCACCAGCTGCATCAGCAATGGGCCAAGAAACATCGGAATTGCACATTAGAAGAATGGGAAAAAGTTGCATGGTGCGACAAATCACGTTTTCTGATCTATCACATCGGCAGACATGTGCTAATATGCCGATTTTGAAATGAAATCCTTGCTCCCGAATGCACAGCTGGACGGAGACAAGCCATTGATGTGGGTATTATGGTGAAGGCAATGTTTTCATGGAACACATTAGGACCCATAAACCCCACAGAACAATTCTTGACAACTCTACACTACGTGAACATCGTTGCAGACCAGGCTCACCCATTCATGACAACAGTGTTTCCAGCAAAGGGGGATGCTTACCAATAGGATAATGCACAATGTCATAAGGGTCGAATCGTTAGGGAGTGATTTGAGGAACATTCAAATGACTTTCCGAGTCATGTCTTGGCCTTTAAATTCACCTGACATTAATCCAATAGAGCATTTGTGGTCCTATCTGGAAAACAAATTAGTGCTGCCATGCCATGCAATGTGCAGGAATTGCAGGACAAGTTGGTGATCACTTGGCACCAGCTACCTCGGACTACGTATCAGCACCTTGTGGAGTCAATGCCATGCCAGGTGCTGGCAGTTTTGAGGTATAAAGGTGCCCCTACATGTTATTAACAGGGTGGTCATCATGTAATGGCTCTTCGGTATAAATAAACACATACATTAAATTTTCCATGCAAAGACGAAAAACAATTTTCCTAAAAATAATCCAAACTAAGAAATAAATTTTATAAAATATCAAGTCTATTCAAGTAGGCAGAAAAAAAGCCTGTTTTGTTTCACAGAAATCAATTAGACTTAATTTTCACAGGCTTCAAAAGCTTAGTTGTTCCATCCCATTGCTCTAGAATCATTGCAATTTCACCATACCATCATGGCATTCCTTACTAGCTTTTCAAAAAAATAATGCAATACTCATACCCTTTCTGTGAGATCAAAATTATTTGTGGCAGTTGACTAGCTAGCTAATCTTCTCTCTCTTTCAAATTTCCTTTGTTTTCAATATAGGTACCATTTATTTTCCTTAAATTTTCTAATAATGTTGTAATTTTCAATTTTTACTGAAGAAATTTCAACATGTATTGCACATTTCAATTAAAAAAAAAAAATCTGAGACATCAAAAGTAAAAATTCCGAGTTTACGCATTTTTCTAACGTTACCACCATATTTTCCTAAAAAAACTACGACATATTGTTTTTCCAAGACTGGATTTCTCTGAGAAGAGAGCAATTTTTTGCTGTAATTCATGTTTGTGCTGAGCTTTAGAAACATGTTGCATTCATTAAAGGACTATTTAGAGAACATGTCCTCTAAATTTTTTGTTTCTATGTTGCTTCACTGTCAAATTAGACAAATTAGACAGAAAAAACATGCTGTTCTTTAATTTCTGGAGGGCAGTATATTTCCAGCTGTATCTTAATAAATACTTCCAAACAACAAAATATTCTATGTTGAACCACACGCCTCGGCAAAGACTGATGAACATTATATATATATATACTGCTTTTTTAGGTTCAAAATCTTGGTTTATTATTTTATTGTTATTGCAGATGTATTTTTAAAGGCTTTATAATTAATTCCTGTGTTGGGAGATTTTTTTCTCATTGGCAACAATTTTTAGAAACATTAGAAAGTATAGAACATAAAGTTTAAACTTTAGAACATACCTTTTTTTGGGATATTCGTTTGGAGTCTTTGATGTGAAAGTAATGACTGATGGTTTTTCTCTTTCTGATTCATACTGCTGGCTATCTTGCACTTTTAAATTTTAATACCATGCCTTTTACAACATTTTTTAATTATGGAGTAGGAATATTTCTCTTTGTAAAGCACAAAAACATACTTTTCAATCCACAGCTTGTTAAAATGCAACATTTTTAAAAAGGAATACATTTAAAAGTGGCAGACAATATTTCTCATTTCAAATAATATGCTGTTCCCAGAAATTTTTATTCCACAACATTATCTTTTTTAAATTCTTTATTGAAATCATCCTAAAAATGTGTAAACACGTTCTACAGCTTATGTAAATGAATTCTGCATGTTGAGAATTTTAATACAGAAAAAGCATGTACTTAAATTAGCAGAAAAGTTGATAATAATTTCAAATTAAAAAACATACAAAATGTCACAATTTAAAAAAAAAAAGTTTTTTCTTACCTGTACCATCCAATTCATGTAAAAACATCAAAGGCTAAAGAAAGAACTTTTATGTAAAACTTTCAACTAATTATTGAGTGTTTGTGCTGTACAATGATTCAAGCATTTATAATTTTACAGTGTTATTTTGAAATTGCTCAGTTCTGTCCCAATTTTGTTTTTTACTATTATGCTCCACACAGGAATAAATGAAAGTCCCCTTTGCTTTCTTTTTCACCACAATGTTTTATAAGATGATGTTTTCCCCTCATATTGAGTCATTTGAAACACTTCTATTTGTGCTGCTTTCAAGTATTTGTTTTATACATAACTATAAACTGATATGAATGCAGGTACAATGCAAAATGTACACATGAAACATTCCTATGTTCAAAAAGTTCATAAAAAATTACCATGGGACAGCTCTATTTGAAGCATAAAAAATTACCACCTAGTCACCTTTGAAGTAAGATGCACCAAATCACACACACACACACACTTGCTTTAGCATCCCTGAAAGCAGAGCCTATTTATAATTGACAGCCAAGACAAAACACCCCAAGGAGGTCTCCTTTCTTCTAATTTTTTCATTGTAATGAATACTACTACAATGAATTTATGACAAATATATTTCATGAAATAAGTAACCCTAGTAATTCACTATTTTTTCATTAAAACTTAATGAAACAAGAAGTGCATTTTACCTTTCTGTATATTTGTTCCATAACTTCAGTTTATTATACCCTTGTATAAAATATAATACACTTACATAGTTTAAACTATAGTGTTGCCAATTTTGGGGATAAATGTTTCTTGAGACAGAGAGAACTTCGAGAATTTTTAATAATTTTACTAAAAGCCTTTATTAAATTACACATTAAGACCAAAATAATGCAATTAAAACTGTTTTTCAACTTAATATGCATACGGCCATTCCTATTACATTTAAAAGACCCCTATATTCACAAGACAACATGAATTTCATACAACAGTAGAGACTGTTTATGCATGTTACTGCTTAAACACTGATGACTCAGTAAGATGAAGGTCCATTTTTGGATTTTGGAAGAATAACATAAAAAAAGTAAAAAGCAAAATTTAAAATTTTGTTCTTTCTTTTAATTTTATATTTTTAATTAGAATTAAAGAAAGTTACTTTAAAAAATTACATATTTTAAGTATTAAAAAAAAATACTGAGTCTCAACGCCCATGCCCAATTTACCGTTGTGTAAATCAAACCCCATCTGAAAGAAATTCCTTTTTTATATGCATAAAAAACTGGCTGTCTCATTGTTTTAAAAAGTTTTAATTCTTTGAAAACATTGACCTTGCAGAACCATGTAAATAAGGAGGAACAGCACAGTCAGCCAGAGAGAAATCTGGCTAATAACATGGTTGTATCAAGACAATAGTCAGTTTCTAATTCAGAGGGGGAGGGGCAAATACTTAGAACGCAGCACTACATTGAATGGTAGATGCTGTTCTAGTTCAAATATGCAGAAGGAAAACACCACAAAAGACATACAAAACAAAAAAAAAAAAAAAAAAAAAGAGAGAGAGAGAGAAAGCAGGCATACATGTAATTTGTAATTGTGGATTATGCTACTGGAAATCATAAGCTAAGGATTTCCTTGCACCTGCCTCCTCAGTAACATTGGACTGAGTGGTATGCTTTTCATTGAACTTTCTGAACAATGTATGACAACAAAATATTAATTAGAGATAAAAGAATCATACACTTAACTTACCTTCATTGATATTAGAGAAATAAGATGAATGATTTTGAAATGGAGCTGCTAAAGGATTCAATGAACTAGTTTCTTTACATGAATTTCCATTCCATGGCATTAAACAACTAGGTACAGACAAATCTGAATTTTGTGCTGTGGGAAAAGGACCTTGGGCAACTGTGTTTTTGGACGGCTGCTGAAATGCATGCAAAATATTATGGAAGTTGCTGGAATTGCTAAAGCCATTCGCTGCTAAAGTTTCTTGATATGTTTGCGGTTGTTCCAAAGAAATGACTCGCTTTTCACGTGAATCACATAATTTTGCATGAAGATCACTTTGGGCAGGATCTGAGAAATCCAAACTTGATTGCAAATTACTCTGAATGTAATTAAACCCTATTGTTTCTTCTTTTATGGATACAGACGGTGGTCTAAAAAAACCAAACATGATTTATTTTCACATTATATTGAAATAACAAATTCAAAAACTAAACAACTGGACTCAAACATGCTTTAATAAAAATACCCAGTCTTTGAAATTTGATGGTATAGCAAAAATTGTAGATACTTTTTTAAAATTTTCATGTTTTAAAGCATTTAAAAAAGAAAGAACAGGCACTTTATTTGCTTGCAATTTTTTTTTTTTTTTTT
>KK119324.1:216437-242610 GCA_000611955.2 Stegodyphus mimosarum | reverse complement strand
TTTTTTTTTTTTTTTTTAGTTGTAGAAGAACATGCACTGAATAATTTTCTACAGAAAGATATATGAGCCAAGGTTACTTACTAGGCAACACTTAATTAAATGTCTTATTATTATAATAGTGTTCTTGTTTTCAAAGTAAGTATTGTTAATAAAAAGTTTTTAAAGAGTGCCATTCTTTTTGTTATATATCTTAGTTATATCATAGTTCATATATCATATTCTTCTTTGTTTATATATCATAGTTGAAATGGGCTAATGATGAAAATATGCTTATCTATCAAGCCGGCACATATATTGTTCTACAGAAAATTTTTTGGCCCATATTCTTCTGTAATGTAAAAAAATCTCAAAATTATTTCTTACAGTGCAAAAATACATAAATCAACCACAGGAGAAAAGAAGAAAGGTCATCAAATTTTTCAAAGAAAAACGACTCCAAATTTAATTTTAATTAAAAAAAATTTACACAATTTCCAATGCACTTATTGTATATCTGCAAAATAAACTAAATATGACTTTCCAAATATGAAATAAGATACACTAGAGGTACTGTCACGTGACCTGTCAATAGAACTCACAAATTTAGCTGGCTTTTAAACTTATTCTTTGTTACTTAATAATGAAGAATTTCTATGCATGAGTGTATGTGCATTCCTTGCATTGTGGAAAAATGGTGCATCTAGACCAGGGGTTCTCGACCAGGCATTAATTTCAGTTTCAAGAGGGGAGGGGAATGCAGTCAGCCTGACTTATGTTTCCTGCTATGCTGTTAAAAATTATCTGACGAAATAAATATACATGTATTTTTTGAATTTTGGAAAGAGGGTACTCATTTTCTAGCAATGGTGAAAGGGGTGCATGGGACTAAAAAGATTGAGAACCATTTACCTAGAGCCACAAATTTTAAACAGACGTTATCCTTCAACCAAGCATGTCCACCTTACAGCTTGAACTTCTTAATTTATTTCATATTTTATATGAATTTAATGTATTTCATTAAATTTCAGGTTACATTAATGCCATGTTTCTTTTAAACTAATTCAATAGAAACTCCACCCCCTTTTATATATAGTTTGCAGATATATGACCTTTGTGCAATTAATTTAACATTAAATTCTCTTTTAAACGATATACTGTTTAGATATATTACTTGCAGTTAATGACATGTAGTGCATGCATAAAAGTCCTTACAGAACTTTTATTTTACAATTGTTAGTCATAGACAAGTACATCAAAAAATATATTTTACCAAGGTAAATATTTATATTTTTTCTTTTTTAAATTAGGAAATTGTAAAACTCATTCTAGGGTTAAATGATGAGCATTGGTATGCAAAATACTGTGAAAAGTTTTGATCAATAAAAATTTTCCAAAAAGGAAATCTTATTCACAGAATCTGTAGAATTCATAACCTAAGAAATGGCACATCATAAAATTGTAACACTATTCACATAAATAAAAAATATTTCTAGCTTAATGATTCTGAATGACTATTAGACTATGATCTTAAAATAATAAAACTGTATGTGAGTGTTACTAATGCATTTTTTTAGTACTTCAAAATTTACGAATTACTTTATGAAAATGCTTTCGACATACCTAATGCAATATAATTATAAATTTGACAAAGTCACATATTAATTAATTAGTAAATTACAGAGGTAAAATTGCTGAATGCATTAAATAAGAAGACAGATTGACCCCAAATTCTCCTAATTCATTTTTTAAACAACCACCTGAAGAGAGTGACAGATTGCTTTCTGGCACTAAAAAAATGTAAAAAATTCCCAAGCTTAAATCAATTAAATCATCAAATTAAATATTTTAATCGATATTTATGATATGAGGGGGCTCAAACAGTCTTGTCTTATTTTTTAGAAGAGCATGAAGTGTGGCTAAATATAACTAAGTTGGATTTGAAAAATTCAGAAACAAATTTTTTTAAATTTAATTTTTAATGAATTTTATTTTTTTATTAAATTAATTTTTTTTAATATGTTTTTAATTTAAAATATTTTTTAATAAATATTTTTTAATTTAAAAGTACTATAACATAAATATCTGCTTTATATTTACAACAATTTTTTAACAGGAAATAATATTTCTATGAAAATAAAGGCCCAAAACTAGGACTTTTATGGATATGCTGCATAATTTTTCTACAAGCATGCACAGCTGCAAATTATGAAAAATTCGGTACCTAGAATTTTGGACACACCTTCAGAAGTTGTCAAATCAATGTCTTTAAAAATATAAGTTCCAAAGAAAGAACACAAGAATTGATTTATGAAACAGTCTCAAAAGAGTAAGTTGTTCAATCACCAAAGCATTCTAAAATTGCAAAATAAATTAATTCAGCTATACCTAAAACTTGCTTCTCCTTCAATAAAATTTAAAATTTTGTCACAATTCCCAACACTGGGCTGCTTAAAAATATCTGCATAACTAATCAAAAAAAAAAAAAATTAAAACAGAATATGCAATATTTTACAAACTTTAATGGCACTGGAGATTTCCTACAACTAAAAAAAAAATTTAATTTTCCAAAAATAAAGCAAATATTTTATGCAAGTAAATAATAAAATAAAAGCAATCCATAAGATATGTAGTAAAAGTAACAGGGAGATGCAGATGGTAATTTGGCTACATACAGCTACTCATCAGTTGGTTTAGCAGTTAGTAGCAAATAAGGACAAATGATTAGCAATTTCAATGTATTTTCCTTAAAAAAAAAGAAAAAGAAATGGCAAAGCACACAAGGGTCTAGTGGAGGGATGTCTTCAAATAGGACTTCCTAAAGGAAACTAGTTCACACTTAGGTTACACATTGGAAAAACTATAAAAACAATCAAGCTATAACAGTACTTTACATGGCAAATGCAACCGGTTCCAGATGATAACATTTCCTATGCAAGATGTAATTTTCCTTTGAACACTGCAGGATAAGTTTTAATCTGTTTACAAGCTTAGTCCAAAATCACAAGTTTTTGTAAAAATTTTAAAGAATATTAAAACCACCATCAATATAATAAATATCAGGGATTTATTCATCTATTATTATAAAAGAATTTACTTAACTCCTTAAATACACACACATTGCTACATTTTCCATTGAAAGTAAAAGCAATTCTTACGTATCTGATATGTTGGTATGTCACATTTTTAGTGTGTTTAAAATGGTTAGCTGCTGCTGCTGCCTTTTCAACCCTTCAGCAGCTGCAAGATCAAGCAATTCTTTCTTCCTGAATATGCATGATATCTGTGAGTCAAATCAATGTGCAGGACAAAGAACACAAGACATAGAAATGCATTTTCAATGTGTCTAACCTTGTTAGCTTCTTCCTCTTCTTTCTTTCAATCTTAAAACAGCATGGCAATAATAATGCATGGCACAATAGTGCCTTTTCAGGAAGTGCCTAAATTAGCTAGGTTCTCCTTTTTTGAACATAGCAAAAAAAGTATATGACACTGTCATTTAGAAATATCTACCATTACGTTTTCCACAGATTGACTGGGATACTACTTCTTGGCTATGACTCAGATCATTTCCTACTTCAGCAACAGATCATTAATAGCTGCAGGACAGAACATTTTGTGTTCTACACCTCCTCCTCCTCGCCTGAAGAAATTTCTTTCTGAAATTCATCATCTTAATGTTCAAGCAAGACTTGATATTATTTGGTGGCAATATATTACTTCATCAAAAAGTACTTGGTACAGCAGATAAGGAAGATTTTTATACTCGCACTACTAAAAAAATATCAAATTCTTGCATGATATCACTTCATCCGAAAACCGGCACTTCGTCAGAAAATCTTTGACAGTTGCAGCAGACAAGTTTTCTTCCTCCTCATTTGAAGAAAATTCCCTCCAGTATTCCTGGCAATATAATATTACTTCCTCAACTGATATTACTCTATCAAAAAAATCTTAACAGCAATAGCAGGCAAGAAAGCTTTCTGCTCTCTTTCTTCTCTTCATCAGGAGAAATACTATAGTCATTTCTGTGTTTCAGTTCAGACAGGATACTACTACTACCTGTGTTTGTTCCTATACAAATGTAAAAATTTAATTTCATGCCAATAATATGTGATATTTCCATGTGGTTTGTAATCTAAGATCAAATTCATTATGCTTGATGCTTTTTAGTCCACGCACAGATTCAAGGCATCATTACACCAATGTTGAGTAGCCTTATTTGCTAGGCTATTGGTGAGCTCATAAATCCCCATTTATTTGCTTAACACAATAACACACCCAAGAATGATCAACTTACAGCAGTCTTCAATGGAGGATTTTCTGAAGGAAACTAGAATGCTTTCACATTTCATTGGAGAATAATAATAATACCCATTGAAGTAACCCCTTCACAGTAGACTGAATCAATGCTTAACCACTCAGTTTGAAACAAAATTTTACACGTCAAGGCTCCCCGGGGGGGGGATATGTTCCCAATCTAGCACAAAATTCCCTAATACCTTACTTTGGAGCAGTGCAGCATAAAGCCTTACTTTTCTAGTGTTTAATCTAAATCAGTAGTTTATTCATTTATTAATTTTACATTCTCAGCAATCCAGCAAAAAGCAAAACTTTAGGACGTAACCTGGAAAATTTGCAGCACTAATCAGAGAAATATGATATGACATACCTGTCACTTTCTGTACTTGATGTCAATGGAGAATCTAGTGAACTTTCAGAATTTACCCTTGAAAGTTCTTCAGACTGACTTTGTTCATTATTTACAGATGAAAACTGTATTGTTTTTTGGCTTACATTTGTTTCTTCAAGTTGGCTATCTTGACTTTTTTCTCTAGAAATAAATTCCATTTTAAGAAACAAAGAACAATTGAAACAAACACTACTTTGGAAGAAAGTTCTCTAAAAAAAGACAAAATAATTTTATGACAGTTTCAAAATTATGAGTAAAATTACTCTGTTAAAAATACAGTCTTTTTATGTGTTGTAAACAATGCAGCATTTTATAAATACATAAATTATGAAAAAGTATTTAGGTGATAGTTGGTTACTCACCAATATGCTGCCAACATAATTCTGCTTTTTTGTAAATGTTGTGACGACCCCAGGAGCTACTTTTTTCTAAAAAGATGTAATTTTTTAATTTCTTTTCTCCCCCTCCCCTCTTTTTGAGCTGAGAGAGAATGGGGATAGCTTTGTTTCAATTACATCATCTTCAAGAGATCAATAAATACAGGGTAATTTGTTTCCCATGAAAAGTTTTTATGACAATATTTACTCATTGCATGTTAAATTTTCACTGCATTGCCCAATATGAATTTATTAGATTTGTCGTAAAATGAAGCAGAAGCAATCCATGACTTTGCAGGGAAATGATATGTCCTCAAATCGTGAGCATTTTAATTCTCATACAAAGAAACTGTAAATGATGGAAGATGTATGATGAAAATGTAGCATCAACACAACTACTGATAAAGTATAAAATAAAAATTGAAATTGGGTTAAGGGAAGTAACTTGTCTTCTTATTTGGCAGAGTTCACATACAGGCTGGGAATAATCTGTTTGATATGATTTTGAATGGAATTTCAGAACAATATCTGCCAGAAACTTGTTTCTTCCTTTTCCTGATTTCAAAAATATATTTCATCATCAAAATGCACCAAAGTATTATGGAAGAGTTTCAATACCCAGGACTTACGAAGATACATGAAAATTATTCGGAAGTCACTCTCTCTTGGTCCTTGATCTTTTTTTACTGTTGTTGCTGTTATCCTTAGGTAAAAACTAGATAAGACTGGTCACATGATTAAGTTTAGGTAAAGAAAACAGATGGCAGGATAGCATATACGGTTAACAACAAAAATCCAGTCTTTGTGCTAAGAACCGCTTGAAGACAGTAGGATCATAGAAAAAAATTAACTGTTCCACTAAGATGCATTCTGAAAATACAATGAACCTCACATTGAAAAAAATCACTCATTTCATAACCTACCTTGATGAAAAGTATGGTTTCCATGAGAAATATTAATTAATTCTAAAGAAGAAACGTGATAAACCATGTAAGAGGATGCCACATCTTCCGGTCACTGAGCTGCATACTCAGAAAAGAGAAATCTTCATCAAATATGCCAAAAGCCATGTGGAGACAACAGGCATTTTAGCTTCTAAAACCAACTCAGCTTTACACGGCTGGGATCAGAGATCTTATCAAATACTGGCAAAAGGTTATTGATAGTTAGATTTTGTAAGAAATAAATGTTTCTACTATGCTCTTGAGGGGCTACAACTTTTCCAGAAACCCAAAATATTTTTTTCAGCAGTTAATAATTTTTTGACATGCACATTATATATGTAGGGAAGTTTATTTTTACAAGGATATTTCAATACTTGCATACCCAATGACACATCGCTAAAAATAACTATGCCTGACTTTGATCCCTGCGAGTCTGGCAAACAAAGAAGTTGTATTCTTCTATAAGAACACAATTTTTTACTACTTTTCTTGTTAATGATCCCTTTTTCTCCCTCCCTTGGCTACAGGAGACTGGGGGTGGCTTTCAAATCATAGTAAAAACATGTATTCGACACATCATTTTTGGTAATTGTTTCCTGAGGAAAGTTATGACAATGTTTGTTCATAACATATTTATTTCATTTTACATTTACAAGCTTTGTCAAGAAATTAAACAGAAGCCATTTACTATTCCCAGGCAATTGGTATTTTCCCCGAAATATTATTGCAACTCACTTGCAATGTAGCTGCACATGATTTATAACAGATATATAATGTCAACAACAGCCAATAAAGTGTTACATCAAGGGCTGGGAAGTGACTTGAAGAAAAGTCGTTTGCCTATTTAGTACTATTTATGAAGTAGCACAGACAAAGTATGGAGATGGATGATGGAATTCATGGCACATAACCTAAAAAGTTACGATGTGGCAAACATATAGTCATATGACAAAAACTGTCATGATAAATTTTAATTTAAAACCAGGTAAAATCTTAATATATATAAAATATAAAAACAAACTAAGCTATTTAAAACCAATCATATTAAATAAATAATGATAATAATAATATTAACAGTTTCTCTCAAATACTGAAATACATTAAATTTGACCTCTTTTTTGATTAAATGACCAAGAGATAAGTCACAGTTATTAAAATATTTTAACTGAAGACTCCTAAAATATACACATTCTACTAAAATGTAATGCACTGATAGAGTGGCATTACACTTTAAGCAAATGGGCTTCCTCATGGCTTTTTAAATTTAGCACAAGTGACCAATTCTAATGTAATTTAAAAGAAGCTCCCCCCCCCCAATTTCTGTTACATTTCCAAAATTCTACTTTGGGCTTTACGCTTTCCAATTTATTATTTACTTGAAAGTCCCAAAGTCACTGCAATTTAGTTAGGATCTTCTGCTTGATGACAAACTCTCAAAGGGACAAGTCTAATAGATAGTTCTACAGCAGACTTTGCTGTGACTTCTGCCAGCTCATTTCCTTTTATCCCAAATGTCCAGGACCTCAGCAGTAAAGAATACAATAACCATTTCTTAAATTTTAATACAGCCTAAGGGCTTCAATAAGTACTAGATTATGTACATAAGAAAAAGTTCTAATGCTGTCACTGCACTGAACGAGTTCATGTAAATGATAAACTTTTCCCAGCATTGCTTAGATTTGAAGGAACGTGTATAATATATGGCAACTAGTTCAGAAGTAAGGGCAGACAGCAATAAAACATCTGCTCTGCGCGTGATCACCAGTTATAAATATTATTCCAACATAACCAGTTGCTTTTGAACCGTGTGTATGTAGGAGGTGTTAACTTTCACATTTATGTTTGCACTCAAGAAAAAGTTGCCTATATATGATCTCATTAGTATCTCATTGCCTATATATGATCTATATATGATCTCTTCTTTTCTCGGGATGGTGAAAAACATCTAAAAGTTGTTCCAAGGTCGGATTTCAAACTGCTGTAATGCTTGGGTGGATACATCAGACATGTTAAACTCCTTGATCATGGAACGAACCCTTAGAGAGAAAGAAGGCACACAAGAAGATCTAGCTTCAAACAAAAGATCATACATTATCAAACAACAAGATTCTGCAAGGATGGTGTAGTTGGGATAATATATTGAAATAATAATGAAGGGACAACTGCTTATGTCTGAAATGGAGTGACAATTCATATAAATCAACATATACACTCTGGACAGGATACATTCTGAAGGCTTCAGAACTAATCCACATAGTCTAATGATGGACAGGATATAGTTTTAAAAAAACTGAAGAATATACTGATCTATAAATGAATGAACCTTAATATAATCTAGATCATACAATCACTCTATATATTCGAAGTAAGATTAGTGCACAGTGCTCCAGGAGGTGTTTGAAAGGACTTTCACAATGTTTAAAATTTTGCAACACTTCTTCCTCAGGTAAAGGACATTAGGAAAGAATGTCAACTTTTGGTCAAAATCACTGCTTGCCTAAAATTTCACTTCAGATTCAACTAGAATCAATGATCCATTCACAGTTTAGGTTCAGTATAAAAACCTCTCTTTCTGCAAAAGCACATGCAAATAGTCTTTTGTTTCAAAAACACAAATTCTTCTTTGACATTTTTCTTAATCCTGTTAAGGGTGATCTGCAATTGTCTCTCCACATATTTTATATCCACACCCTGACAACTAATACGAGGGTCATAAATATATTACGATCCTGAACAGGTAAGAAGTTCCTTTAAAACAGAATTTATTTGTAAGCTGAACAAAGTAACATTTAAAACACAACCTTGAGGGCCACCCACTTCTTGTTCAAAGGTATCTGACAAAACAGAACCAATCCTTACTTGAAAAGTGGTAGTCTTAAAAAAATTTTGAATGAAAATTGGTAGGGTGCACGTGCAAGCCACCAGCATGAAGTTTATGCAAAATATTGTATCTCTGTGTCTTATCGTAAGCGTTTTCAATGCTATAACAAAATGGACACTAAGTGGTTTTTCTTGTCAAAAGTTTAAAAAGCAGCAGTTCACATGTTGGCTGCAGTTCACTTGTTGAACTATTGATAACTAGAAATCAAGGTGCTTTTTTATCTTTATTTGCACTTACATTTATCTACATTCTTTTGCTGTAACAGTCCACAGCACTTGTGGTTTCGAAGAAGACATATTTGAAAATAAAAAAGATTCACACCTGGCAGCTCCATTCACCTCGAAGTTCAACAACAGTACGCAGATTCCTGCACCATAGCTAATTGGGTTTATAAGCAAACTGAAATCCTATAGCCAGGCTTTTCTAAATTGAGGAAACTCCCAAAAGCTTACCCCAAGCCACTGACACAAAGACTAGTGACCATCCAATTGCCATTATTGGCAACCAAGTGCCTCTCATTGTGATTGAATGAAGTGTATTGGACTTAGTACTTTGCCCCTCAACTGCCAGGACTCTGCTTTTCAATCAATACGGTCACCATGCATGGCAAGAGCACAGGACGTTTTCTCTCCATTAGCAAGTGGAAAGAAAGGGATGTAACAGCACATCACTCTGAGCCCCAACCTTCAAAAAGGAAAAATACAAAGGAGGAAAAAATGGAAAAAGAAACTTTGAGCTTCCCAACCTTCAAAGGAGGAAAAAATGGAAATAGAACAGACAAGGACAGCTGAAAAGGAAAGAAGGAAAAATCACTAGGATTGTTAACCCATCTCACTGACAGGGTGATCCAGAAGGGCTAGGACACCTCAGGATTGCCACAACCATACTCACACAGAATACGTCTCTGAGGTGCAAAGTATGAAGAATAAACACTTGCTGAAGCCATGTTCAATGAGAGTTCTTAGTTACTGGTGGAGATAAAAAGGGCTGTATCAACAGATTGTCGGAAGCGAATGGGCAGGTAATAGCTAAGACTGAAATATCAGTACTTCTAAAGCTCCAGAGCCTATTTAAACCAAAAGAACTGTGGAATTACACAAATAAAAATACATCAAGAAGTGAAAATAAAAAGCTTTAAAGTTTCATAGCAGCTCCTGAACACTCGAGTCAAAGCCTTTTCAGAAACTCAATATATCACTTTTAGTAGTCAGAAACTGTGTCTGTAAAACTACTTTCCTAACATGCCTAGTATATATGCGGGAAAGTTTCTTTTACAGGAATATTTGTAAAAAAAAAAAGTTTAAAAGCTAGTAACTCTGGATGCACAAATGATAAGATATTAAATACTAAAACCTTTATTTACACCATCTTACTACAACAAGAATTACATGATCATTTAGGTTAAGAAAGATTCAACAGCTTTAGAGCAAATGACTCCAAATATTCAGTCATGCCTCACAAAATTCTAAACCTGTTTTTCTTGGCAGAAGTCCTAAAGCATGGCATCTGAATATGAATGGAGATTTTCATAAGGTCTCTGTGAAGAATGCGTTATGTGAAACCGATTTAAATTACTTAATTAGTTCACTCAGTCACGAACATTATACAAATATGTCATACAGCACGACATTCTGTATACAATGCATTCATAACTGTATGACCATCATCACGCCAATATTTGGTCCATACTCTGGGAAGAGCATCTAATGTAAAATTTTCAGCTATCTGTGTGATTTGCTCCTTTTTAAGATCAATATTATAGCTTTTTTTGCTACAAGCTTCAAGGAAACAATCTAGTAGGAATAAGATGAGGACTTTTTGCTGACTGTGGTATAATTAAACTTTTAAGTCATACAACTGCAACTGTCTTCAGTTAATCGACCGAAGATCTTTTAGGAGACAAAACAATTTTGCAGTATGCAACATTACTGAAAAACAAATTGACTTTAAATTGTCATACAAAAATTATTTCAGTACATATAAAATACATATACATATAAAATACGTATATATTTACGTATAAAATTTCAAATTTTATAATTTTTAGTTAGAAATACCACAGTAGTGGCCAAATGGATATGACTGCTGATACAGGGGGTCCGTGGCACTTAGCTGACATGCCTGTTAAGCCGACAGGAGTGTTTTCTAAATGATTTGAGGGCTGATCTGACTGGTGCAATGGTTAATGCTCCTGGTTTCTGAATTGTTGAGCTTCAGCTCAAATTCCAGAGAAGGCACAGGTGTTTATAAATGAATAGTGTCTGGGTAGCATGAGAGCACTCAAAATACATGGTGAGCCAAAAATCCTTTCAAGTTTGTTGGTGGTAAGGGTAAGAAAGGTAGAAGATCCCCGGAACACCCCCACCACCACCATGAAATGGTTTGTAGCTTTCGATAACCTACCATACTATCTATCTCACTTCAGCAGACCCTTTTTTTATTTATTCCCAAACTTGAAACAAGCCCTGAAATGAAAATGCTTTTGGGGTATGTCAGACATTCTTAGTCATATGACAAGAGTTCTTCATGAAATACAGAAAGAAGTTTTCAAGACCAAGATCTAAACAGTCATCAAAAATGCATTGCAAATGACAGGCATTACTTTGAAGGAGTTGAACTAAAAGCAGCTGTTGTGGAGGCAATTTACTCCAGGTATCCAAAGAATAATTGGCTTCGCATATATAACAATGGATCGAAAATGGTTGATAAAGTTAGAGCTGGCATGTATTTAGAGCTTTTTGCATTCTATTCCTCCCTTGGTCCATTTTGGACCAAGTTTGATGAAGAACTGGAAGCAATCAGAGTTGTAACTGAACAAAATATTGTCAGGACAATTCAACTCAAAAATAGTTACGTTTTCAGATTCCCTTCAAGCAATTTTGGCACATAATGTCGCAGAATCAAAAATTATGGAATCTTGCAGAACTATTTAATTTTAGCTTCAAAAGGGATGGATGATTGTTGTCTTACAGTGGATCCCATCTCAGCCTGGAATTCCTTGTAATGAATGGTCTGATAAACATGCAATAAAATAATAGCCGACTACCATTTACATCAATAAAAATAGTAAAAAATATCCTGAAGAAAAATTTTGAATTATTTGAAGAAATTCTAAATAAGAAGTGGAGGGGTTTCATTTGTAATTTCCCAGACTCTCCCAGATCCTCTGCAGTTGTTTGAAGACCAGACCTGATTGTCTTGTTAAACATCTGCATCGCACTGGTATGTATGACAGTTCCTTGTGTACTTTGTGCAACTAGAATTTTCAGATGGACAGAGATCATTTGATAGAATGTTCTTCGTTGACAGAAGAAAACTTATGTAGTTGATATTGGCAGGCTAGAGAGTTGATGCAGTCGACATCCAGGGACTAATTTATTACTATTAACATTTAATGCAGTCATCTGTTATTCCATCTCCCAGTTCTGATGCAGTTATTGTTATTGTGATGAAGTTAATTACTTTTTTTTTGGCACCTGGGTCAATGATGCATAATCATGAGCCTTTTCAATAAGAAATAGAAAAAAAACTTTGAAGGAGTATGAAACATTTCCCCAATTTAGGTAAGAATTTTTTTTGCTAAAAAATATATTCATCAAAACTTTATTCTCATACCATGTAATAAATATGTTACAGAAAAATGGATGAATTAAATGCATAATAAGAGACATTCACAAATAAGTATGAAATGTCCAAAATATTCTAAATTACGTACTTTAAGTCATTGGCTAAAATTTCTTCACAGATCCTTTGCTCAATTTCCACATGATTCCTGAAAGATGAAGTGAGAACTGAAGTTATGGCATGGTAATAAAACATGTTTATATTTATACATTATTTCTCACTAAAAGAAGTGAAAAACTGTAATCTTAATTCTGGAAAGTCCAAGGTTTGAGATGACAAAACAATTCAGATTTTAATTTTCTTACCAAACTTTTAATACTACTTAACAGCAAAAAATTACAATGAAAAGATTTTTTTAAAATTAGAGTTTGAATGTGGGGGGGGGGAGATACATCAGACCAGAGAGTTTTATTAAGGTTTTTTTATGCTCTCAATGACCTGTCTGTTCTTGAACTCACTCTTGTGAATGCAATTTTTGTCTTTTAAATATCATTTTTTTGCACTCATAACACATTAAATTAAGCAGCAAAATTACAAAAATTTTAAAAGCAGCACATTTTTAAAATTCCTAATGCAGCATTAAGCATGCCATTCATCTTTCTATTTTTCAGCTTTTCCTCACTTCATCATATCAATGTTCAGTTTTCTTAATAAGAGGACTTATGCTTTTTCATGTTGTTGTTGTCTTTTTAACTTTATTATTAAACATCACTTTCTTCCCACTTAAGCTACATAAAATTCAACAGCAAAATCAGTTTCTAAAAGCAGCATATGTTTAGGGTTCTTAAGACAGTGTTAAGTGTTGCCATTAACTTTCTCTTTAGATGAGCTTTGCACTGCGTTATGTTTAACGTTCTTCGTAGTTTGAATTGTAACTACTGATTGTACTCTGTGATACTGTGAGCACCTGTATGAGTGTTTCTGTGGAAAATTCCAGAACTCTGTTTCATTTCATAAATATAAATTTTATTAAACTATCATCGCACCTGTGTGTGTTCAATCTATTACGAACTCATACACATGCAACAATACCCATTATGTAGACATGCCTTTAATATTCCATGAGTAACCATGCTACAAACGTTAATTGACCAACTTCTGCCCAGAAGTGGAAATTGTGCCTTCAGGAGGTGTACACTAAAGATTGACAAGCACAGAATCAGGTTAAAAGAGAATGGAAAGAGGAGGGTAAAGAAGCTTCCCTTACATTTTCTTTTTCATTCTTGTCAGGAAGTTTCTGGGTAAATTATTTAGGGAAGGGACTGAGAGATACCAAAGAAGCACTTGCCTTTCGATCATTAAATAGAAAATTTAGAAATCTGAAAGGGAAATAAGTTTCTTTTATGTACTAACTATTCTTTAATTTTACTCAAAAATTCTTTTTACTGCATAAAAATGCAGTAAAAAGACCATCATCCTTTTAACTGTATAATTTTTTTAACTAAATCTGACAGTTTGAGAACTATAATGCTCTTAGTTGCACAGTGAATATGTATTTAGCTTATCCTCCATCATACATTCATGTTTGAATTTTTTTTTAACCCTTTCCTTTGATCATCATGATCTATCCTTATAGATTAATTGCCAAAAGATGCCACCATGAATGCGGTTTACTATCACAAAATAGTGACATATTTACACACAATCAACCTGGACTATTATCTTGAGGCATCTTTCTTTTGCAGTATATATCATGGCCACAACATACAGCAGCTGATACTTTAAACCCTTGACATACAATGAGGTCCAGGAGGCGTCATTCATTTCACGTACCATTCTAGACTATGCTAAATAGGCGTCTCCGAGACATCAAGAACTGTCTTTGGTAAACGCCGCGTAGTACATTACTAGATACTTTAACTGTTTCAGTCATGTGTTTATGTTGTTTTGTTTAGATTGCTTAAGATGCTTTCTCTCTCTCGACAGTACCGATAAACAAAATTGCATCGCCAAACATGTAAAGGGGGGGGGACCTGTAAAAAACCAGTAAAGGGGGGAAGCACAATGAAAGTGGTAGTCAGTATAGCAATGATTTCGCACACCAAACACCATAGGACATATCTGAATTTAGTAAAATTAGAAATAGTCCTCCCAACAAGTCCGAGCTGAATGCATTACATGAAAGTGATGATGGAAGTCTATTATGGTATTCTAGTGATGATAATGAGTATGAAAATGGTCATCAAAGTGTTTATACTGTTGAATATTCAACTGATGCTTCAAGTTCAAGCTCTGCTTGACAAAATGTTTGAAAACATGTAAGACCTATTCCATGTAGTGAAGATTCTGATGTAGCAGAGGATGAAAGGAATTGGAAAGAAAAAGAAAATATTGTTAATATAAAACAATTTACTGGAACTTGCAGTATAAATTGCTTAATTCTACGAAGACTAGGTATAAATACAACACCTCGGTGTGTGTTCAAACAAGTTTTGTATGATGATTTTTTTTAAATAATAGTTAGAGAAGCACATACATATGCAGCACAAATGGAAATGGATCAGAATATGAAAATGAACGAAGAGTGATAACCACTAACAAATAATGAAATTAGAGCATATTTTGTGTTACGCATTATAATGTTGCAGATAACAAAATCTAAAATAGACATGTATTGGTCAAAATGAAAAATATTAGAAACATCCATATTTTTGCGAACTATGCCCCCTAAACGTTTTTTGGTCATAATGCACTATCTTTATTTTGTGGACAATAAGATTATTTCTAAAGAATACAGAATACAAAAGGTTCAATACATAATGAATTACTTGAAAACCAGATATTTGATTGTGAATGTTTGACTGAATACTGCAGAAAATATGCTCTGTAATTTGTCCCTTCCGAACCATCCGACACAAAGCAGACCGTCGCAAAGTGAATGCTCAACTCGTTTACAAGCAAAACATTGCACATATTTTTCCGAACATATACCTGCGACAAATACAAAGCAACATCCTGCAAAGAGATGCCATGTGTGCATCAAACATGACATAAGAAGTGAAATAACTTGGCAGTGTAAAACATGTCTAGTTCCACTACATATTCCAAAATGTTTTGAGATGTATCATACTTCATAAAACTACTAAATTATTACTTTATGGTATTGATTATTGTACATTAACATTATATATCAGCCTTACTGAATGTTATATAGCAATGTAAATTTGAAAATAAAACTTTCTGTTTCTAGGCTTGCAGATGAGTGCCCACAGTTGAGCCAAATTAAATGGTGTTCTTTGGACATGCCCCCGCGCTTTTTTATTAGTATGTCAAGGGATTAACATAAATCTGTTAGTTTAGATAGAATGCGCTACCCACTCTTTGTTTACAACCTATAATTTTCACAAGTTTGGCCTAATGAACAGGCCTAGAAGAGGAAGCATTTTATGTCAAACATCAAAAAGCAAAATGTTTCACAGCCAGCATGAAGTATTGAGTTTTTTACTCCAAAGGAACTGACAGCATAATGTATCTATGGGATTATCGTCTCAACAACCATTGAAAATATGTCAAATAAAAGCATTACAATAACAGAAATCCACTTATTCATCAAATAATTCATATATTTTTATAACTCACAATAACTAAGATTAAAATAATTACAATAATTAACAAAAAATTGATTATGATAATATACATAAATGCATACCCTAATTGCATTTCTTCTTTGGTAAAACTAATTTCATCTTCAGCAATCCAATGCAGATACATACAGTCCTACAGAAGCCATGCATATATATTAAATTACAATGACAAGGCAATGTACAATGACATATGTACTATACCACACACATTTTTATGCTAACAAATAACAAAGCTTACAACAAATATAAACAAATAAAAATTATACATAACTATAACACTTTTTCATCAGAAGTTTTCCCATTTTAAATATGCAGAGAAAAATAACATACTTTTATGACAAATGTAGTATAAAACATTAAATAATTATATTAAACCTACTTGAAAAAGTAACGCAAATTATCGTTAGAGTATTTTAACTGAGGCTTTTGGGTCTTGAGAGACAGAGTGTTTCTGTCATTGTGTGCTAGTTTCCGTCAGCTCTAGCAGTTGTAATTACTTAGCTTTGCGGTTCTCTTTAGCGATACTTTAAACATGACATGCCAGTATATTATTGAGCCTGCACTAACTTAATTATTGTATTTAATTATGCAGCATTAGACTATTGCTAAATCTTTAAATTTATTGATTGTTCTTAATTTTCAATTCCACAAGCTGTGGTTTTTCCATAGCACAAAGTCATGCTTTTATGCTTAGATTTCTGTTTAAATAAAAAGGTTGTTTTTATAATCTTTGCTTTTATAACCTGTTGTTCTAATGAAGATGAAAATATTATAGTTAGTTAAACTTACTATTTCCCCAAAATAAATTCAAGCTATGTTTCATACATGATCTGTAACATTTTGACTGATAGTATATAATTAAAACATCATATAATAATATAATATTAACCCTTTCACGATAAGAAGCGCAAACGCATGCTTATTGCTGAGGCTGGCAGTCTCTTTTGCGAGTGTCTGTCCAGGGCCGGAGGGGTTTTTGCTATTAAGCCAAAAGTCGTGTGCCAGGAAGAAATGCACTCATTTCCCGGCTGGCACGCAAGCGTGCCAGAGCATTTTCTCATTATATAAACATGTTATATAAACATTCGCATTTCTATATACCTTTGGATCCATTTTTTATTTCTTTTTTGCTACTATGTAGAGTCTTTTAGGTTTACTATGCGAGGTTCCATTTCATTTTGCATTGCTTTAATTTCGGAATACCTTCAGTTTAATTATATATATATTATACGACTTCAGTTTAATATGGCGAGCAAGCGTTTTTTATCAGATGAATGATAAATGAGCCTACTAGTGATATGAATGAGAGTGATGATTAATTTCCTAAAGAGTTAGAAAGCGGTATTTTTAGCGATTCTCATATGGATATTTTATCAAGAGACTGAGCTCACTGAGTGTCTATCTTCCAGTTCACAAGAAAGTTTTACTTTTTGTAAACAGACTTTCTTCTATTTTTTTTATTAATTTAAAAGTTCATTAATGTATATTATCAATTAAAACTTTGGAATAATTTGAATAGTGCTTCTGAAAATTATTTCTCAAAGTGAGCAATTTCTTTAATAGATTTTCATGTAAAGTAAAGGAAAAAGATATTTAAACACTAATTTTAAGATATATGATAATTTATAGAGCCATCATAAAGCATGCTACTCAGAAACATTCTTTCCCCTTATGTTTATATAATCAAAAAACTGTGTATGTGAGTCATGCTATTCTCATTTTGAGTAGGTCAAATCTACCATGTATCTGAAACCATATGGACATACAATGCCATCTTGTGCCAAAAGGTATAGTTTTTAAAACGTTCCAGGACCCTGGCACAAATCTGTGACGCCTGGGGCTGAATGAGAAAATGCTCTGGCACACCAGCGTCTCAGCCGGGAAATGAGTGCAATTTCTTGCTGGCACGTATACATGACAATCGGTGCGAACAAATTAAAAAAATCTATAAATGAAAACAAAATAACATACATTTGGAAAAAAAATTCAAAAGATTTTTGCCCTCCAATTTTTTTTTAAATTTGAAATGTATTTTAAATGTTCAAAAATCAATTGAAAATTTTAATTCAGACAGCATGCAGAAGTTATGATTTCTTTTTTACCCAGCTTTCCTCTTAATAAGTAAATAAAATAATTAACTTAAACATAACTGTAAAGTGCAACCACATAAAGCATATACTAATAGTTTAAAATACATTGGAAATGCAATGTAAGATCCTAAAAACAAAGACGCTAAAAAACTTACTTGTTTTGTACATTGAACATTCTTTAAAAAATTACTACAGTATTTTGTCGTTCCCATAGAAACTTTAATAGCTCGGCCTTCCACTTTTGTGCCTGTTAACGTTTTTATAGCTTTTACTGCATCTACTTTGTTTTGATATGTTACATATGCACAAGCACTGGCTCCCTGCAACAAAAAGCATGAAAATTATTTAATAGCTAAAAATACAAAATTCTCATAATGAAAACCTGGAAAAGAATAATTTATTCAAGCTATACTGCATCAAAACCCATAAAACTATTATGTTAGTTTAGTACAAAATTACGTTAAATTCTTTCACACTGATTATTAAAACAAAATCATCACACTGTTGATAATTATCATGTACACTGAAATTACTTATCAGCTACTCATTAAATTAATCTTTAAATGCAATTATCTGTATATCTACAACATACAAAATCTAAAAGAAATGAAATCTGAAAAATGTGGAATACTATCTCATACCTCAGAGAAGGAACAATTAAAAACTGTTAAATATTAAAACACTTTTAAACAAAATTTATTAATAATTTTTTTTACAAAATTATTCTGTACCAGTAACATTAATATATAGCACTTGAAACCATTTATAAAATTTATTTATGACAATGAAGTTGCAAATTTTCATATAAATTATCAGTTGCATAATATTATACATATTATATACTTAGTATTTTAATTGATACCAATTAGATACATTTATTTAAAAACGTAAGATAAAAATTTAAATCACTAAGAAATGTATTTAAAGGCCTCTTTTAAATCTTTTTATCGATTAAGAAATTGACTAGATCTGAAGTATATATATATATAGAGAAAGAAATTTAGAACCAATTTTTCACAAAGAATTTAAATTTTTTCTACAGTTTTTATGGTAAGTTTTCATTTTTATTTTAAGATTCATTTTAGAATTAGAAAATCTTTCAAAATTGGAAGATATTTTTAATATTTTTACTCTGTATTTTTGCATATTCCTTCGGCTTGGGGAGAAGCCAGAATTTTCAGGTGAACTATTATAATTAAAATAAATTGGAATGGTTCATCAGCTAATTCTGGATACAGAAAAGCAAGGATTTTTTTATGGAAAAGAGATTTTAATTGTCTCAATATTTCCTCCTCCGATAATATGGCATTGGAATTGATTGAATTCCTCTTCTTTCATTTTCTTCTTTGTTCATTAATTTTTTTAATTTGGATTTTACTTGTTTGAAGAATTTTGGTTTTAAAATTCGTTAAATTCTTTTATACATTTATAGGATTTTTTTTAATTTATTGCTTATGAATTTCAATTTTTGGTCTTTGTGAAAAGTGGGTTTCAAATTTCTTTTTATATATATTTACTTATCAATTTTCAGCAGCATAATGCATGAAAATTCTTGGAAGGAGTATAAATTTTCCTTTTAAAAAATTATTTGTATATATATGTAAGCTAAAAATATATGAATCAAAATTATAATTTAAGATAAAAATATGTGAATCAAAATTATAATTTAAATTAATGGTAATTCTTTAATTCTCCCTCTCTGTTCTAAAAATCGAAATAGCTTCTCTGGATTGCGCCGTTTCTACATCATTCCATTTTGCATGACCTGCACAGTGCTGATGACATAAAAATTGGGAACTGAAACTTTTAACTCCATCGAAAACCTTTCTCTTCATGTGCTTCCATATTCTATAACTACGCACATCAGTTTCTCTCTCTCTTTGCTGCTTGGACGTAATTTCGATCTGCTCGTTTCCTAGCACAATAATATAAAAAATGTAAATGTTCTTGAATAGGCACGACTAGAGTGCCAAGTGACTGTGGCCACAAACATCAACTAGAAAATAAAAATAGAATTAAAACTGCCAAGTTTCTTAGATATTACGAAGTCAACATACTGGCATACTATGAAGTCAGCTTCCTCTTCAATGTGGATCTATGATCTATCCTATACATATATTATGGATCGACGTTGCTCCGTCTTTTCCTAGCAAATTTATTATTACATACATATGTATATGTTATACTTTCCATATATGGCAATAATGAGAAGCTACCAAGTGCGAAGAAGGATGGAAAATAAAAGTTTTACATTTCATACAATGACAGTATTTGCTAAGAGTTGTTTCTAGATGCCTTGTACTCTTCTTAAATGCCAGTTTTTTAAGCATACTACTACATGTGATGGACTTTATTTTGCTAGGAAAGGATTTTATACAATGGAATCTCAGATCATGAATACCTTACTTCATAAACATTTCAGTTCACAAAAAAATTATCTGAACAAAAAAAATTGATGGCAAATATCTAGAGTTTAAGTCAGCAACATACGATTGCCGGAGGTGTTTTGAGTTAACTATGCCTCAGGATTAATTAAAATTCAGTGACTTCTTCAAATATCATTTCAATATTTTACGTTGCTTGATTCTCGTTAAGAAAACCTGAAAGCAAGCGACTTACAGAACTACAAATTTGGCCTTAAAAGGAAACCGCATTCAAATTAGGTTGCATGGACAGACTTTGTCAGCATTTTGACACTAAGGACATCTTTTGTAACCTATGACATTGCATTTCTGGGCAAAGCCATGGGTTAAGAAGTTAACAATAAAAGACACAGAGAAGTTACTTGAGGACCATAAAAATTAGCAACATAGAACAACAGCAATAACTTCAGAAGAGCAACAATAGGTGTTTCTGGAAGAAATGCCTTCAGAAGAGTAACGAAAAAACATTTCCCTGTTATCTAGTTCTGTGAAATTTGTGAAAAAGCAGATACGATGCAAAATTCTCACATAACTATATCACCATGATAAAGCAGTAGCAAGTTAGAGCATAGGTATTTTCAATGATAATGCCACATCTAATTTGGTAAATTAATTTGGAAACACTGGTAAACAGATCATATTGGGCAAATTTTGAATGAAATCAAGGCTCTATCAGAGTCAAGAAAGAAAAGATAAAAGATTCTTTCTAAACACAGTTACCTAATATTTTATGGAAAAGGATGTCTCATTCAAACTATAACATTTTCCACTTATGTTATCTATTCTCCTTGGTACAGATAGAGTAAAATTAAGGTTTTGTCCATTTTATCTGTTTAATATTGTGATTAATTTTTTTGTTCTATATTTAATGATTTCTACTGGTTTTGGGTCATGAATTTCTGCACAAAGCACTGTTGTAAAATTTAAATGAACAATCATTTGTGATGCAGGAACAAATTAATCCATTTTACCTTTTTTCTATGAGAAAAACTATCCTAGTTTACAGGTATTTTCGTTCCTGAACAGCTCTTGGGAACAAATTAAGTTCATAAACAATGGTTTCACCATATATTAAATTAAAACAACATGCCTTACTATAATAAGTTTTCTAAAGTGATGATTGGTCATTTAATGTAAAATTTATTTTTACATCTTTCTACATAGAATTACTATTTGTCCATCATCTAATAATTTTCCCAGTAATTCATTTAAAGGTCAATTACAGGGCAACTTATAATCAAAGGAAAGAAGATTTATATAAGAAGCAGTTAAATCCCAACCAAGATACATTGATGCTTTAAAAAAAAGATTAAAATACCTATAAATTGACCAACCTGATTTCCAGCATAATTTGTCCGTTCATTAACCATACACTTTAGCACAGGCCCTATTTGTTTAAAAGGTTCCATGATTTTTTCAAATTTTTCTTTATCAGCCTCAATCCCCTGAGGCAGACCAACGATGAACACCAAATTCTTTTGGAGCACTCTGCAATGATAAACTGGAATTTTAATTTTATTCCTTTTGCATGAAAAAAATTCAAATGAATGTAAATCTTTAAAACATATATTCCTTCTATTAGAAATTCTGATTTTCAAAACTTCTAGAATTAGATTTCAGTGAAAATTGATAGCTTAAAAGTTACGTTTCACAATACACACATCATATTAAGAAATACAGGTACTTCCTTCCCATATAGCAGCCTCCAAAATTCAGTCACTAAATTAACTTAGATGCTACAAAAACATGTGGTAAGATTTCGACAAAATATCTGGGTTGATTAGCGATTTAATCTTGGGTGTTGTTATAATAAGGAAGTATCAAACTACACTACTGGCCATTAAAACAGCTACACCATGAAGGAAAGCAGTTAGCACAATCATATTTATATTACATATACATTATGATGAAAGGATACGTGCAGAATGTGCAAAGAATAGTATCCAGGCATCTGTAAGAAAATCTATACATCTACACCCCTTTAACATTTTATCATTTTGACTCATAAGATTATTAGTAAATCCAAAATACATTTTAAAAATTCATGACATATGAATTATGCAACCTATAGAACATTTTTTTCTATTCAAATAGAAGCAAAATCACCCCCTTTTTCTTTTTTTTTACAGGAGTTGGGTATATTTTTCATAAATGCTTAGTGTCCCATCTTTACTGGTGTGGCAGGTATTTATGTGTCGTTGCAGGTTTGGTTACACTGAAGGCTGGCTGATAGCATAGCTGAACATAAACAGTGATGATTATCACTTTTAACAAGATTATTGTCCAGTGCACTACAATAGAGACTATTTTTATGAACACCTTAGTCAAATCTTTTTATTAATAAAACAAATTTGCTTGATAATAGCAATCAAGATTTATTATGAACATGGTCAGAATGCACACAAGAAGGAGATGATGTGATAATGCAGTGGCCAACTCAGTATTAGTTTTACTATACTGATTTTATTGATTTACTTAACTCCTTTTATTCAAGTTTTCGTATTTATCATCATTTTCTGGACTTTTTCTTGTTTTAATTCACAAAATACACTTCAAAAATTAAGGACAAATTTGAAAAATTAGCTTATGAGTGGAACGAAGAGGCTGAGCAGACTGAAAGACTAATCAGGAAATCGACCAGGGTCAGATACATTAGCACATGCGCATATATGCAGGTAGATTAATGGGAGACTGTCAGAGGGGTGTAAAGATTGCTGGAGGTGTAAGTTTAGCATTTTGGGGAAGTTACTGCTTGGCATATATCAGTTTAAATGACATTGAGTTGCTGCATCAGTGTGAAATATAGAAGAATAGATCTATTAGACATCTGGATGCTTTTACCCTAGCTCCAATCATTGGAAAGACTAAGGAAGGTTGAAGTGTGAGCAAGTGTGGCTGTGGAGTTCGAGATTGCTCCCAGCATTGTTTCACGACTTTGGAAAGCATTTCAATCTACAGGAACAACTGTCTGACAGTTCAGCAGTGATCATCCATGAGCAACCAACAACAGCAGATGACCAGTATATTGTCCTTTAGGCAAGAAGAAACAGTCAACAAACAGCAGAAGAAACAGTCAACAAACAGCAGAAGAAATCTCAAGACACTTGGAACAGGTGACTTGGATGATTAATATTGCATTTTACCATGGCCAGGAGGCTGCAGAATGGTGGTCTGTCTGCTCGATGACATGTACGGTGTATACCATTAATGCCTGCTCATCGGAGAAGGCGTTTTCTGTGGTGCAGGAAACACCAGAATTGAACAGATAATTAATGGGGTTGAGTACTCTTTACAGATGAGTGCAGATTTAGTCTGAGTTATGATTCTAGATGCATACACATCTGGAGACAATGGAGGAACACGCAATAACCCTTTTAACATCAACAAATGGGGCCAGTTTGAAGGTCGTGGAGTTCTCTTTTGGGGAGACAAATATGCTTGGAGCCGTACCGACCTTCACATCTTCCAAGGAGGTTCAATCACCTGGGACTGATATTGTAATGAGGTTCTCCTTCCTTACATGCATCTTTTCAGAGGTGCTATGGGTTCTTAGTTCCTCTTCTTGGACAACAATGCTCCACCTCATCGCATAGTTGCTGTCAAAGAGCTGTTGTAAAGTGAGGATACTGAACACGTGGACTGACCGGCAAGGTCCCTGGATCTAAATCCCATTGAGCATGGGGAGATGCATGGTAGCATGTAACCTAACCCCAGTAACGATTCTGGAGCTGCAACTGGTGCTACAAGAGGAATGGGCAGTAATGCCTCAACAGCTCATTGACAACCTCATATTCAGCATGGACAAATGATGTGAAACCTGCCCAGCAGTCAGGAGAGATGATATTCCCTACTAAAGACTGGATGTTTTTTGCTGGATGTCTGCCACATGGATGTTTCAGGTTTCTGTTGCATTGTGCTCCATGCTGCTTTTTCAATAAAGTTCCTTTCTATCATTTTAATTTTATTTTTGGGAAGTTTTGCTTACATTACCTATGTTCTTACACCTTGGGTATCTCATGCTATTATTTTCGTTGATTTGGAAAGCTTTTGCACAATGTTATATTAAAAAAGCTTTCCCATCCTTAATTTTTACAACATTAAAAAATTGTCTAAATTTAAATAAATATGCATGAGATTTTATCAAAAAGTTTTGGAAAGGAGGGCGAGGGTGTGATCGTTAAGAAATAGTGAAAGGAATGCATGAGGGGGAAAAAAAACCAGAGGCCTGTACAATAAAAATTATTATTTTTATTCATTCTTTCTCTTTTAATTAACTCTATTCTTATTGTTCTTTAAATTCTCGTTTCCTGTTTCATTGTAAATACAATACAGAATGTTTAAGTAACTGCATTCTAAACTAGAGTATATGAAATTCACTCTCAAATAAAATATTACAACTCCAAGTGCAACTATGTTCCTACATTTTTCCAAAGCCAAAATACATATTAACAGAATTTAACAAACAAAACAAAAATTTATCATACTTTATAGACTGTTACTGCCATCCTTTGTAGATGTATTACACAAAAATTCACAGATTATGTAACATCATACAGTTAATGATTTCTATTCCTACAAAATAAAATAATATATATTTCCCTGCAAAATGAAAAATTGGAATGCTTTAATTTGCATAAACCAACTTCAGTTTCCATGAAAACAATTCTTTTGGTGAATATCTAAAATTAAACTAAGTTATGTTTTAATTTTTACAACATATTAAAATTTAATGTTACACAGAAGTTTATGCTAGAACAAAATCAGAATGAATTTTATTACCTTGAAACTCTGCATAAAGAAAATTTTACATTACTTTTGCATTTAACATTATGTTAACCAAAATTATTTAAAAAGAAAACAAAAGTTACCTGCGATCAGCCAGATTTTTTTTAATTTCATCAATTTTCTGCCTTTTTTCTAAATCTTTTTTCTTTTTCCAATTTCTGATTTTCAAGATTCTAAAAGCAATAAATTACATAAAAATTATAAAAGAAGAAGATACATTTAAAACTTATAAAATAGTTTGTAACAAATAAAGCACAGCTTGAAAATGCAGAAATTAAATATTAACAGGCTACTGATTTTCATCAAATAAATAAAATCCACATAAAACTTCATAAAAAATTTAAGTCGTTAAGAAAATAATGGCACTCGTATTCTCATTTTTTGCAAAACCCTTAACCTCTTCACTCCCAATGTCGAGTGAATGAACAAAGATCCTCTATGTGCCTGTGACCTTGGAGTGCTGAACCTCACTGTGTGCCCAAGCACATTTTGCAATTCAGCTTAACGTGCAAAAAAATTCTTATAAACCCTGCTTTTTATCTAAATATTAGGATTCTTGCATATATTACTTAAATAATATTTCTTATGACATAAACATGAAATCAAAGTACTTAAAAAAATTAAATAAAAATAAAAATTCAGAATAAATCAATATTAGTAATAATGGTTATATTCCCACTCATTATAACCTACTACCATATTTGCCTATTAAGCAGCTTGCAGTACATGAAATATTTCCAAATTATGAATGTGTGCTGTTAAGAATTGCACATTTTACTTTCATAGAACAAAATAA